>CADDIJ020002664.1:0-59247 GCA_902809745.2 Tetradesmus lagerheimii | reverse complement strand
CTAGGTCTGGGGTTTTGTAAGGGCGTCAAACCTGCACCCTGTTGTGTGCTTCTGATGGCGAGTATTTGTTGATTCTGTCCGTGTTCACAGGATTGAAGCCTGATGAAGGGTGAAGAGCCCGAAACGCGTCGCTTTCCATGCAATACGACAAATCAGAGTCCACAATAGTCTGAACTTGTCTCAACAGTAGCTGTAGCCAGTCGCACTACGCTATTGCATTTCAAATTGTGTTTGTGCCTGCGTATGCGGCTTGGTGTTTTGATAATGCTGTTTCACCTCAGGGTTGCTGGGCTACATCTGTAGTTGGTGCTTACGCTATGCCTATGTTTACTATCGTTCCGCATCTTGGCTGTTGGGCTTTGTTGGTTCTGGTTAATACTAACTCGTGCTCTTGCCGCATGTTGCGTATGTGGTGCAGCTGCATTTCAATGTGTGGCTTGTTGACTATGCATTCCAGCAAGGATGGTGACAGGCTTCTGCTGGCAGGCCACACACTGGCCTCTGCCACTTGCGTGGTGATGTGCAGCTTCGTACGCAGCTGCTGCTGTGCAACACTGGCTGCCAACATAAGTATGCTGCAACACACAGTGGTGCCTTATTGATCACCAGCATTGACAGCTGGCTGTGCACGCAGTTTGCGGTGGGGTGCAGGGAACAGTCTGGGTGCGTCTGTTGTCAACGCAAATGCAGCGCGGCAGTGTGCTGGGCCTGTGCTGTGTGTCGTGCATGTGCGTGCCGACCAATAAGTAGTTATGTGCTGCAGTGTGCTGTGTTTTTCATGGTCATGAGCAAGCGATGCAGGAAATGGCTGTGCGGAGTATGCTGCTGCTGGTTTTGTGGGAAAATGTCAGGGTAGCAGCACTGCTGTTGCTGACCAGCTTTGCCTATCGTCCGCAAGATGGTCTATTGCTTTACGCTGAATGTCGTGATCCCTTTAAACTAGGCATGCCAGCCTGACGGTGGAGGCTGTTTGGTGTCAGGGCATGCGGCATCTCACTGCTGCTAGTATTGTCATGCTGCGGTTATGTTCTTCTGAGCGGTTCGCGTGTACATGCACATGACATGTCTGCATGCACTGTGCTGCTACACGCTGCCACTGAGCTTGTTGACGGTGCAGGCTGCTTGGGCACCGGTACCACCTGACAGGGCCCATGTGCTGGGCACTTGCTGGTTTCCTTGACACGCAACATGGGCAGGTCTTTTGTCCTTTGTTACATGATGTGATGTTCGCCCGACGGCCTGTTATGTTGCATGGTGGGAAAACTTGCGGCTGTGCGGCTGCAGCGTGCTTGTCAAGTTGCCATGGGACGCAACCCACCATTGGGTGCAGACAGTCCAGTGGAGAATGTTTCCGGCTGCATGGCCACCACCGCGCAGACTGAGGTACCGGCAAGCAGAGCGGCAGCGCTGCCGCGGCTTGGTGCTGCTGCGTACAGTTCAATGTGCGCTGGTTTACGTGGGCTGCTGATGCGAACCGTGTTTGTGGGCTTGTGGTGTGGACTGCAGCAGCGGCATGTGTCTGTGTCGCTGATATCAATGTGGGTTTTTGGTTGCATATTATACACAACAAGAAAGAGGCCTGGACTTGTCGGTGACTGGTTGTCGGGTCACACCTGCAGCGACTCGACAGCAGCGGCGGCTGTGGCTGCTGCTGCTGCCGCTGCTGCGCGCAATGCAGCGCTTGAGGGTCAGCTGGCAGAGGTGCAGCAGCAGATGCGCGCCATGCAAGAGATGATCCGCAGCCTGCAGTCGCAGCAGCCGGCCCCGCAGCTGTAGCAGCAGCAGCAGCATGAGGCCTGCTCATCTGCTTTGCGTCTGCAGCAGTTTTAAAGCAGCAGAAGCTGTGTATGCACACAGGTTGGCTTGGGTTTGGGGTTGATACAGAACTGTGGAACAAGGGATGGACCTTGAAACAGCAGCTAGCACACACACAGCTGTGTAGCAACAGGAAGGTGCAGCGACACCGCAGCACGTGTTGTGCAGCCAAGCAGCAGCTACAACGCCTGGTTCAGGTGGCACCACGAGTTGTGCTGTGTGCTGCATCACAACAACATTTGCGTGAACTCTACAGCTGTGCTGAGCAGCCTGCAAGCACAACTGCAGTTTCCTGCGGTATTTGTGCAAGCAGCACCTGTTTTGTGGAGTGCTGCTGAGTATTCAGCACGCGTGTGTGCAGATTGCACACTAAGCAGTAATAGACGGCTGAGCTACAACACACAACATCAACAAAACGAAGCACTGGTGTGGGAGAACTGTTAAAAGGCGGGCGTTGATTCCACAAGGAGGCATATCTTTTGGCAGGGGTGTGATGGAGGTTTTGTTTGGCGCTGCAATGGCATACAGTCATTGCGCTGAGAGCATGCACAGCCAGTATCACGCTTGACCGCGTTAGGGCGAAGGGTCTGCCCACGTTGTTGTTATGCTTTGGGTATGCTTTTGTGCCGCTGTGGCACTGTCTGTATGCTGTTGCTTTCCAATGTATCCATGTGCAAAAGTGATTGCAGGTGCCTGTGAAGGTTTTAATGGCATGGGATTAGTCGCTATGCATGGGATTAGTTTCTCCTAGGTCTGGGGTTTTGTAAGGGCGTCAAACCTGCACCCTGTTGTGTGCTTCTGATGGCGAGTATTTGTTGATTCTGTCCGTGTTCACAGGATTGAAGCCTGATGAAGGGTGAAGAGCCCGAAACGCGTCGCTTTCCATGCAATACGACAAATCAGAGTCCACAATAGTCTGAACTTGTCTCAACAGTAGCTGTAGCCAGTCGCACTACGCTATTGCATTTCAAATTGTGTTTGTGCCTGCGTATGCGGCTTGGTGTTTTGATAATGCTGTTTCACCTCAGGGTTGCTGGGCTACATCTGTAGTTGGTGCTTACGCTATGCCTATGTTTACTATCGTTCCGCATCTTGGCTGTTGGGCTTTGTTGGTTCTGGTTAATACTAACTCGTGCTCTTGCCGCATGTTGCGTATGTGGTGCAGCTGCATTTCAATGTGTGGCTTGTTGACTATGCATTCCAGCAAGGATGGTGACAGGCTTCTGCTGGCAGGCCACACACTGGCCTCTGCCACTTGCGTGGTGATGTGCAGCTTCGTACGCAGCTGCTGCTGTGCAACACTGGCTGCCAACATAAGTATGCTGCAACACACAGTGGTGCCTTATTGATCACCAGCATTGACAGCTGGCTGTGCACGCAGTTTGCGGTGGGGTGCAGGGAACAGTCTGGGTGCGTCTGTTGTCAACGCAAATGCAGCGCGGCAGTGTGCTGGGCCTGTGCTGTGTGTCGTGCATGTGCGTGCCGACCAATAAGTAGTTATGTGCTGCAGTGTGCTGTGTTTTTCATGGTCATGAGCAAGCGATGCAGGAAATGGCTGTGCGGAGTATGCTGCTGCTGGTTTTGTGGGAAAATGTCAGGGTAGCAGCACTGCTGTTGCTGACCAGCTTTGCCTATCGTCCGCAAGATGGTCTATTGCTTTACGCTGAATGTCGTGATCCCTTTAAACTAGGCATGCCAGCCTGACGGTGGAGGCTGTTTGGTGTCAGGGCATGCGGCATCTCACTGCTGCTAGTATTGTCATGCTGCGGTTATGTTCTTCTGAGCGGTTCGCGTGTACATGCACATGACATGTCTGCATGCACTGTGCTGCTACACGCTGCCACTGAGCTTGTTGACGGTGCAGGCTGCTTGGGCACCGGTACCACCTGACAGGGCCCATGTGCTGGGCACTTGCTGGTTTCCTTGACACGCAACATGGGCAGGTCTTTTGTCCTTTGTTACATGATGTGATGTTCGCCCGACGGCCTGTTATGTTGCATGGTGGGAAAACTTGCGGCTGTGCGGCTGCAGCGTGCTTGTCAAGTTGCCATGGGACGCAACCCACCATTGGGTGCAGACAGTCCAGTGGAGAATGTTTCCGGCTGCATGGCCACCACCGCGCAGACTGAGGTACCGGCAAGCAGAGCGGCAGCGCTGCCGCGGCTTGGTGCTGCTGCGTACAGTTCAATGTGCGCTGGTTTACGTGGGCTGCTGATGCGAACCGTGTTTGTGGGCTTGTGGTGTGGACTGCAGCAGCGGCATGTGTCTGTGTCGCTGATATCAATGTGGGTTTTTGGTTGCATATTATACACAACAAGAAAGAGGCCTGGACTTGTCGGTGACTGGTTGTCGGGTCACACCTGCAGCGACTCGACAGCAGCGGCGGCTGTGGCTGCTGCTGCTGCCGCTGCTGCGCGCAATGCAGCGCTTGAGGGTCAGCTGGCAGAGGTGCAGCAGCAGATGCGCGCCATGCAAGAGATGATCCGCAGCCTGCAGTCGCAGCAGCCGGCCCCGCAGCTGTAGCAGCAGCAGCAGCATGAGGCCTGCTCATCTGCTTTGCGTCTGCAGCAGTTTTAAAGCAGCAGAAGCTGTGTATGCACACAGGTTGGCTTGGGTTTGGGGTTGATACAGAACTGTGGAACAAGGGATGGACCTTGAAACAGCAGCTAGCACACACACAGCTGTGTAGCAACAGGAAGGTGCAGCGACACCGCAGCACGTGTTGTGCAGCCAAGCAGCAGCTACAACGCCTGGTTCAGGTGGCACCACGAGTTGTGCTGTGTGCTGCATCACAACAACATTTGCGTGAACTCTACAGCTGTGCTGAGCAGCCTGCAAGCACAACTGCAGTTTCCTGCGGTATTTGTGCAAGCAGCACCTGTTTTGTGGAGTGCTGCTGAGTATTCAGCACGCGTGTGTGCAGATTGCACACTAAGCAGTAATAGACGGCTGAGCTACAACACACAACATCAACAAAACGAAGCACTGGTGTGGGAGAACTGTTAAAAGGCGGGCGTTGATTCCACAAGGAGGCATATCTTTTGGCAGGGGTGTGATGGAGGTTTTGTTTGGCGCTGCAATGGCATACAGTCATTGCGCTGAGAGCATGCACAGCCAGTATCACGCTTGACCGCGTTAGGGCGAAGGGTCTGCCCACGTTGTTGTTATGCTTTGGGTATGCTTTTGTGCCGCTGTGGCACTGTCTGTATGCTGTTGCTTTCCAATGTATCCATGTGCAAAAGTGATTGCAGGTGCCTGTGAAGGTTTTAATGGCATGGGATTAGTCGCTATGCATGGGATTAGTTTCTCCTAGGTCTGGGGTTTTGTAAGGGCGTCAAACCTGCACCCTGTTGTGTGCTTCTGATGGCGAGTATTTGTTGATTCTGTCCGTGTTCACAGGATTGAAGCCTGATGAAGGGTGAAGAGCCCGAAACGCGTCGCTTTCCATGCAATACGACAAATCAGAGTCCACAATAGTCTGAACTTGTCTCAACAGTAGCTGTAGCCAGTCGCACTACGCTATTGCATTTCAAATTGTGTTTGTGCCTGCGTATGCGGCTTGGTGTTTTGATAATGCTGTTTCACCTCAGGGTTGCTGGGCTACATCTGTAGTTGGTGCTTACGCTATGCCTATGTTTACTATCGTTCCGCATCTTGGCTGTTGGGCTTTGTTGGTTCTGGTTAATACTAACTCGTGCTCTTGCCGCATGTTGCGTATGTGGTGCAGCTGCATTTCAATGTGTGGCTTGTTGACTATGCATTCCAGCAAGGATGGTGACAGGCTTCTGCTGGCAGGCCACACACTGGCCTCTGCCACTTGCGTGGTGATGTGCAGCTTCGTACGCAGCTGCTGCTGTGCAACACTGGCTGCCAACATAAGTATGCTGCAACACACAGTGGTGCCTTATTGATCACCAGCATTGACAGCTGGCTGTGCACGCAGTTTGCGGTGGGGTGCAGGGAACAGTCTGGGTGCGTCTGTTGTCAACGCAAATGCAGCGCGGCAGTGTGCTGGGCCTGTGCTGTGTGTCGTGCATGTGCGTGCCGACCAATAAGTAGTTATGTGCTGCAGTGTGCTGTGTTTTTCATGGTCATGAGCAAGCGATGCAGGAAATGGCTGTGCGGAGTATGCTGCTGCTGGTTTTGTGGGAAAATGTCAGGGTAGCAGCACTGCTGTTGCTGACCAGCTTTGCCTATCGTCCGCAAGATGGTCTATTGCTTTACGCTGAATGTCGTGATCCCTTTAAACTAGGCATGCCAGCCTGACGGTGGAGGCTGTTTGGTGTCAGGGCATGCGGCATCTCACTGCTGCTAGTATTGTCATGCTGCGGTTATGTTCTTCTGAGCGGTTCGCGTGTACATGCACATGACATGTCTGCATGCACTGTGCTGCTACACGCTGCCACTGAGCTTGTTGACGGTGCAGGCTGCTTGGGCACCGGTACCACCTGACAGGGCCCATGTGCTGGGCACTTGCTGGTTTCCTTGACACGCAACATGGGCAGGTCTTTTGTCCTTTGTTACATGATGTGATGTTCGCCCGACGGCCTGTTATGTTGCATGGTGGGAAAACTTGCGGCTGTGCGGCTGCAGCGTGCTTGTCAAGTTGCCATGGGACGCAACCCACCATTGGGTGCAGACAGTCCAGTGGAGAATGTTTCCGGCTGCATGGCCACCACCGCGCAGACTGAGGTACCGGCAAGCAGAGCGGCAGCGCTGCCGCGGCTTGGTGCTGCTGCGTACAGTTCAATGTGCGCTGGTTTACGTGGGCTGCTGATGCGAACCGTGTTTGTGGGCTTGTGGTGTGGACTGCAGCAGCGGCATGTGTCTGTGTCGCTGATATCAATGTGGGTTTTTGGTTGCATATTATACACAACAAGAAAGAGGCCTGGACTTGTCGGTGACTGGTTGTCGGGTCACACCTGCAGCGACTCGACAGCAGCGGCGACTGTGGCTGCTGCTGCTGCCGCTGCTGCTGCTGCCGCTGCTGCGCGCAATGCAGCGCTTGAGGGTCAGCTGGCAGAGGTGCAGCAGCAGATGCGCGCCATGCAAGAGATGATCCGCAGCCTGCAGTCGCAGCAGCCGGCCCCGCAGCTGTAGCAGCAGCAGCAGCATGAGGCCTGCTCATCTGCTTTGCGTCTGCAGCAGTTTTAAAGCAGCAGAAGCTGTGTATGCACACAGGTTGGCTTGGGTTTGGGGTTGATACAGAACTGTGGAACAAGGGATGGACCTTGAAACAGCAGCTAGCACACACACAGCTGTGTAGCAACAGGAAGGTGCAGCGACACCGCAGCACGTGTTGTGCAGCCAAGCAGCAGCTACAACGCCTGGTTCAGGTGGCACCACGAGTTGTGCTGTGTGCTGCATCACAACAACATTTGCGTGAACTCTACAGCTGTGCTGAGCAGCCTGCAAGCACAACTGCAGTTTCCTGCGGTATTTGTGCAAGCAGCACCTGTTTTGTGGAGTGCTGCTGAGTATTCAGCACGCGTGTGTGCAGATTGCACACTAGGCAGTAATAGACGGCTGAGCTACAACACACAACATCAACAAAACGAAGCACTGGTGTGGGAGAACTGTTAAAAGGCGGGCGTTGATTCCACAATCTTTGCACACAGGTTGGCTTGGGTTTGGGGTTGATACAGAACTGTGGAACAAGGGATGGACCTTGAAACAGCAGCTAGCACACACACAGCTGTGTAGCAACAGGAAGGTGCAGCGACACCGCAGCACGTGTTGTGCAGCCAAGCAGCAGCTACAACGCCTGGTTCAGGTGGCACCACGAGTTGTGCTGTGTGCTGCATCACAACAACATTTGCGTGAACTCTACAGCTGTGCTGAGCAGCCTGCAAGCACAACTGCAGTTTCCTGCGGTATTTGTGCAAGCAGCACCTGTTTTGTGGAGTGCTGCTGAGTATTCAGCACGCGTGTGTGCAGATTGCACACTAGGCAGTAATAGACGGCTGAGCTACAACAGACAACATCAACAAAACGAAGCACTGGTGTGGGAGAACTGTTAAAAGGCGGGCGTTGATTCCACAATCTTTCATTAAAACTGTTTGGAACTCTGATAGTCGGCAGCCTGTGGTTGTGGTGCCAGGCGGTCATGCGGTGATGGCTGCACTGTCAGCGCAGCTCTTGAAGCGCAAGCAAGCACTGTGGGTGGGTGTGTGCAACCTACGTGGCAGCAGTTGATGGGTCCTCATTTGTTTTTCAGCAGGGCCTGAGGTCGAGGCTCATGTGCAGCTGCGTTGGGTAACATGATGATGATGATGATGTGCAGCTGCGTTGCGTAAGCAGCAATGATTGCTGGCAGCCGCTGCAACGGTTGCATGGTGGTGCACGTAACCTACCGTTGAACGCTTTACCGTGCACTGTGGTGTGTGACGGCACAGACAGCTGTGAGGTCAGTGACTTCGCACGACCAGCAGGCTGACGAGCCTCATGCGCTGTCCACTCTAGGCTAGATACCCCAGTACAGCATCGTGGGCACAGCATCATGCTGCATGAGCTGTCCTTGCAGCGGCAGCCTGGCATGGTGTCAGCAGCGTTAGGTTCAGCGCACACGAGGAGTACTGTGAAGAGTCCCGCGGGCCGTGACCTGGGACCGAAGAAGGATGCACGCACCCACTGCCATCCCGGCATTACCGGCGCGGCTTCATCACTGCACCGGGCCCGCAGTGAGACAATAAGGCGCAGCAGCCTCACGGCTCTCAGAATGACGCAGTCAATGCCTCTGCCAGCAGCTGTGGCAGGGCTTCGTTCCTTCCGCAGTGGTTCCGTTCTGACAGTGTCACTCGTGGCGTGCTTGTGAAGACGCAGGTCATACCCTTCAGGCAGCACAGATCGTTTGTTTCGAACAACGAGGCTAGTTGTTTTGCAAGAAGAACGCTGCTTGGAAGCGGGAACATTGCAGACCGCATGGCTCCCAGCTGTGTCTGTCGAGATTATAATTGAAGCTCAATTACACGCCGGAGAGGTTTGTTTGAGCAGCAAGTGTGTCAGGGAGGTGAGCTCCGCCACTAGGAACAAGGGAGGAACGGTGCTTCTTCTTCTGGCAGCGGTGGGGGTTTCGGCCGGTCTTGGCAGCCCTGATTGACCGGCAGAACGCGTTCTGTGCACATTAAAAGTATGTGGGTGGCTTGCATGGGCCTGTCTGTGATGGTGACCAACGAGTCGATGCGGGGTCCGCAGCGTCATGTGAGAGCTCACTAGCACGCTGCATGCATCATTAGCCCTCCTCACAACCTTGTCGTTGACCATGCATTGATCGTGTGCTGTGCGAACAAGTTCGACAATCCTCTGCTCTCTTGCCCTGCTGAGCAGCACTGCATGTGTTGCCACCTGTAGGTCAGCAGTGGTGCAGCAGGCTTGCATGCACTACTGCCCGTGCTCCTAAAAGCCGATACGAACACGGCAGACAGCATTTGAGTTCAGCAGTCAGTACACCTGCTGCAGCAGTACCAGCGTCGCTGACTGGCACCAGATGCAGCAGCTGCATCAGCAACAAACTGGCCTCTCCAACCCTAAGTTCAACTATTACGGTTCTCTAGGCTTGCCGAGGCCCCTCAACAGTCAAGCGCTGGTGCAGGGCACATCCTGTACCAACCCCATCAGTGGACCACTGGCAGGCAGCACTACACCCAGCTCCTCAGCCAACACTGCCATGCAGCAGCAGCAGCAACAGCAGCAGCGACAGCAGCACCAGCAGCAGTCGTCACCTTTCTGCAGCTCAGCAGCAGCAGCCTCAGCAGCAGGACACCAAGTCCAGCCGCAGCAACCCCACCAGCAGTGCTTCCCAAGGCTCACGGGAATGCACCATCAGCAGCAGCAGCAGCCAGGGTCAGCACCCCTGGCACCACCACTGCCAGCAGCAGCAGCTGGCGGCAGCGCTGTAGCCTGCAGTGCTGCTGAGGGCAGCTACAGCCAAGCCTGTTACTGGCCTCGAGCTGAGGACGGGCCAGCTAAGCGTGCGCGCGTCATTGCTGCTGCTGGCAGCAGTGCTGCAGCAACAGCCACGGCCACAGCCACAGCACTGATGGGTGCAGCTGGGGCCAGCAGCTTTGAAGAGCTGGGAGACATACAAGGTGCGCTGCTGGCAGCCGCCCAGTAGCAGCAAGATTGCGGCAGGATGACAGATTGCCCTTGCTTGGTTGATGTTGCAGGCTTGTACAGGCTTGTGATGTTGGCCTCACAAGTTCCCGAACATGGCTGTTTTCGTGTGCTTCCCATCCTCATCCCATCATTGGCGACTAACCCAGAAAAGCATATCGTATGTAGCGTAACCACCCTCTGCATTTCTGAACACTGCTCATGTGCTGATTCTCTGCACCCCCCCTCTCCCCTGCCATCCTACCCTGCCTCGCAGAGTTCCGCAATGCGTCAGTGACCAGCAACCTCAGGCAAACGCTAACGAGCTGGAGCAGCTTCGGCCACTTGCAGCAGCAGCAGCAGCAAATTCTGCTCTGGCAGCAGCAGCAGCTGCACCTGCAGCAGGCTCAATCCGAGCCAATGCGGCCCCCAGCTGCCCAGGCTGCTGCTGCTGCTGGCTTTGGCAACCGCACAGCAGTGCAGCAATCTCCACCACCAGCAGCAGCAGCAGCGCGAGCTGGTGGTGCACTCTCTGCTCCAGCCGGCTCCACAGCAGCAGATGCCAGCAGCAGCGGCAACAACGGCTGCAGCTCTGCTGTTGCTGGCGCTACCAGCAGCAGCGAAGGTGTGCCACCAGCCAGCGCCACCAAGCGCCACAGCGCGCTTGCTGCCAAGTTTGCAGGCATGTCTACGAAGCACTTGAGCGAGCTGATGCGTGGTATGGAGGTGAAAATCCGCAAGCAGCATGAGAGCCTAGTCGCGTCAGACAACCCTAGCAGGGCAGGCATGGCACGGTATGCCGGCCTGCTCAAGTTGAAGGCACAGCTGGCAAAGGAGCTGGCACAGAGGGCTGCAGCAGCAGCAGCAGCAGGAATAAGGGAAGCCAGGCAGACAGGTCATACTGCGGCTGCACTGCAGCAGCAGCAGCAGCAGCAGGTGTCCCAGCAAAGTGGGCAGCAGCAGATAGATGCGGCAACAGCGGCAGCACTATATGCTCCTGCTTCTTGCGGCACAAGTCACAAGCAGCAGCAGCAGCAGCAGCTTGGGTCCTCCGCGTCGCTTGATGCTGCATCACTCGCTGCAATGCCAGTGCCAGAGCCACACACACGCTCGGCTACACCAAAAGCGCCCGGCAGCCATGCACAACGCAGCGCCGGCAGCAACATCCAAAAGCTTCCCAGCTCAACAGCAGCAGCAGCAGCGGCTAGCCATGTGCCGCATCACCTGCCCAGCAAGCGCAAGAAACCGGACTGCTTATCAGTGTGGGGTCAGTACCGCGGCCTTGCCGCTGCTGACATCCCACCAGGCTGGCATACAGAGGTGCTGGCTGGGCGGCAGCAGAGCCTGCCAGAGCCAATCACTGCTGCTGCTGCACTGGATGCTGACACATCATCATCAGCAGCAGCTAGGCCCTGGTGTTCTGCACCTGCAGATGCCACTGCATTGTCTGCGATGGGTTTGGAGAACATGAGCAGCCGCCTAAGCAGCAGCACTGGCAGCGGCATCGGCCGTGTCTTTGCAGCTGCTGTGCGACAGCAGCAGCAGCAGCAGCAGCGCAAGCCAGCAGTGCTTCCAGCATCAGTGACAGCATCTCCTGCCTGCCCAGCAGCAGCAGCAGCAGCAGAGGCGGGTGTTGATGGTGACCCAGATCATGTTGATTCTAGCGATGCTGCTGCAGCTGCTGCAGATGTGTCTAGAGGCAAGTCTTCTCAGCTGGCTGGTGCCAACAGCGTTGACGCCTTTGCTGTAGCCAGCGCAATGCTGAGGCAGGTCAACTCCTTGAGAGGCATTACGCCTCCGCAGGACGCCAACATTGCAGCAGCGCCAGCTGCCGCGGCAGCAGCAGCAGCAGAGCATGGCAGTGGAAATGACGGCATTCACGGCAGGAAGCCGGCGATAAGTCGTAGTGGGGCATCGCTGGCGGAAGATGGTGGTGGCTTGCACCAGAGCAGAAAGCAGGCTTCCGGGCGTGCTGCCGATGGCGTGCCAAAGCCTGCAGTTGCCGCAGCCGTCACAGCAGCAGCAGCAGCAGCAGATGCTCCAGCAGATCATGGCGCAGCCAACAGCCAGCTGTGGTCACCGTTTGTTGACTTCGCCCAGCAGCAGCAGCAGCTAAGCTCAGCAGCAGTGCAACAGGACGAGGCACAGCAGGACACTGCAGACAGGCAGCAGCTGCCAAGACTGAAGCTGCCACGCCTGCTGTCTGCTGCAGAGCAGCTGCAGCGGCCCCCACAGCTGCAGCCACTGCAGCTTGGGCAGCAGCAGTCACTGGATCTGCAGCAGCAACAGCTGCAGCTACGCCGGCCGCTGGCAGGCCACAAGTCGTGCCCTCAACCCCAGCAGCAGCAGCAACAGCAGCTTGGTGCTGAGGTGGTGCATGACAACCTGTGGAAGTTGAAGATGCTGCTGCTGCAGCGGCAGGAGCAGGAAATGGCCTCACGGCAGCAGCAGCAGCAAACGATGATGACACCGCATGCAGCAGCAGTCAGCAGCCGCATGCCCGCTGGGTCACCCGCTGCAGACACAAGTGACGTGGCCCTCGCCGACAGCACAGCAGCTGGCAACACACCTGCAGCTCCTGAGAAAGGCAACTGTGGTGAACCTGGCAAGCTGCCACTATCATCCGTGCAGCAGCAGCAGCAGCGGCAGACAAGCAGCGCTGTGGCTCACCAGCAGGCAGCAGCAGCAGGTGCTGCGGAGGCACCAATGCCTGTCCATGACGAGCAGCAGCAGCAGCAGCGGCAGCTCCACTTGCAGCAGCAGCGGCGAGCATGCAAGCTGCTGCTGTCGATCAAGCGGCTGCCGAATGTCGGCTCGTCTCGCTTCATGAAGCTGCAGGCGGTGTGGGCTGCGATGAAGCGCAGGGGTCTCACCCAGCAGCTGCCACCACACATCGCTGCCATGATGGCAGCACTGGAGCAGCAAGCTCTGAAGCTGCGGCAGCAGCAGCAGTGCTGTAACGCGCCTTCTGCAGCAGCAGTAGTGTCCGCGCTGCAGCCTGACCAATCTGATGGAGCGAGGCATGTGGCAGCAAGTGCAGCAGCTACTGCACCTGCAGTAGCTGGAGGTGGCAGCAGGTCAACACCTGACGGTATAGTGATTGAAGTTGAGGCTAGCCTCAGGCTGACTTCGACTCCCAGCCTGGCTGCTATTAGTGATGGTGCTGCAGATCCAATGCGCAGCACCACCCCTGGTCAGCTGCAGTACCTGCAAGCGGTTGGCACTACGGCAGCAACTGCTGCTGCTGCTGCAGCTGCAGCTGACATTGATGTACTCGATACGTTGCTGATGAAGCCCTACATGCAGCAACCGATCACCAGCCCAGTGGCCGCAGCACGTACTGCATTGTCGCCAGCTGCAGCTGCGCGCTGCGGCGGCCACAGCAGCAGCAGCAGCTTGGCTGACACGCAGCAGCAGTGGGAGGCGCTGACGTCAGTAATGGACCATGAGCTGTCCCTGCTGGCTGACCTGTGGGAGGAGGATGACGTCAGCGCTGAGCAGCTGGACGGCGACATGTGCCCCGCTGCTGCTGCTGCTGCATTGAGCAGTGACAGCCTGGCAGGGCTTGACGACAGTGAGGCGCTCTGCCTGTGATACGCTTCGGGCTATAATGCCAAAGTTAGGTGCATGCGATGCACACTTGTACTGCTGCTGCTGCATTGAGATAGCATGGCAGGGCTGGATGAAAGCGCGGCGCTCAGCCTGTGATGTGGCGTGGCATTTCACTTTGTATAGTTGCTTGCTGTGTTGGTGAGCTGGCGACAACAGCAACGCCCACCCTAGTTCTTGGGGAGCAGTAGGTGCAGGCGCTGCACATGTGCCCTGCTGCTGCTGCTCCCGGTGTTGCAGTACTCTCAATGACGCACGCAAGGCAGGCTTGAGCTGCAAGCATTTGCTGGCGCAGCCGGGGCCAAAATGCATGGTGTTGGTACCAAGGGTTTGACTGCAACTAAGGGCCATAGCCTAACTTGTGTTTGACTGGAGTTTCATACATACTATTGCTGCAGCTGCACAAGCTGTTGAGCAGTATACTGTGACCGCAGGGGTGCGTGCGCACCACTATGACCGTGTTGCTGCTACATATCTTGTACTTCGCAGCAAGCCCACACATACATATTTACACATATCTTCACTGTTCAAGGCAGGATTCTTGTACTGCTGATAAGAGGCAGTGAAAGTGCCTTCAGCTTTATACATAACACAGGTAGTCGGCAGACACATAAGGCCAGTTATGCCTTGTTATGTCGCAGCATGCCATGGCTGCTACTAGCAGGCACAGTTCTTATCTCACATGTGCTGTGTTAACAGCTGATAAGATACGGCTGTAGTATGGCCTACGGTGGTAGTGATGCCAAGGGGTTGCTTTGTATTGCAGAACACAATCACGCCAGCACAACATGTATGGTGCCCATCACATGCATGGCGTGGGATCTGCTGCCTACTCATTGGTGTGCTGCTGCAGCTGCTCCCTGTCTGAGTGTAAACTTATTGTCAACAGCACGGTGTGGTGTCGGCAGCGGCTGGTGTGCCACATTTGTGGCACAAGCAGGGCCGGGCTTGTCATCAGCATGTTGCGTGATTGGTCGATCAGTTGCTGCACGTTGAGCATAACTGCAGCTTATGTCACCGGCCCAATGTTTCCACCGCGTGCTCCTCCTGCGTATGCTTCCCCAGGCTTGCTAGGTTGCCGGGCTATGCTGCTGCTCTTCACAGCATGCCAGCCGTGGTGACTTCTCCTGGCTGGCTACAGCGTCTGCTTCACTGGACTCAGACGTGCATCCTGCATCTTTGTTTGTCTTTGATTCAATACTCTTAGCATCGTCCTACCATGCTATCGTAGTATGATGCAGTTTGCAAGAGGCTTGTGTTGTCTGGGTTGGCGCATGCATACTAGCAGCGCCCTCTGCACGGGGCTCGCACTTCTGTCAGCTGCCGGTTGAGGCGGTATGAGATCCAGTTGGAACAGCGTACGCTGTGCCAGCTTGGCAGCAGGCCAGAGCAGCAGCGACAATCCATGTCAGCGTGCAGATGTTTGCACCGTGATCACTCGTGCCGATGTGAATAAGCACCAGGCGCGCAGTGCGCACAGATTACCCCTGGTGCAGCACTGCTGCATGGTCATGACAGGGGCGCAGCAGTTGCATGAATGAGGTCGCTCTCTGCGACAGTTGCCTTTTTAGCTTGACTGGCTAGAAGGGCATGCCCTGCGCAACGCTTCTGGAGCAGCAAGTTGTTTGAGGATTAGTGCGGCCTAGCGCAGCTTGTGGGCTGCACAGCACATGCTGAGAGCACCCGTCTGTTGCGCGCAAGGGTGCAAGGTTGAGCAGCGTGCACTGCTACTTCAATTTGACCGGCAGTGGATTAGTTTGATGCTGAGGCGTGCTGCATTCACCACACAAGCGGCCATGTTGTGTTGGGCCACCCCTGTAACATGCGTACCTCCTCATCGTGCACTCTTTGTCGTCCTGACCAAAGCGGTGAGGCTTTCTCGCCCTAGCTGTGGATGGCGTCCTTATCGCCACCCACAGCGGGTGGTTCATACTTCAAGTCAAGTCGAGTTACAAGTTTCTATGCTCTTGTCAAAGAGCGGATTTAAGTCAAGTCGAGCCTCGAAGGTTCTGAGAGTCGCGCAGGTGACCCACCGTTGTCTGCTCAACCTTGGACGACGTGCAGATACGACCCGCGTGGAAGGCACAGCGTCTTATAAAGTTGACCTGGTTGAACGTTCTTGCAAGTAACCCACGTGCAGTCTCAGCACACGCAGCGGCCAGTGCTGCTGCAACGGCATCAGGACACACGCAACACCCTGCCCTGGGTAATATGATGATGATAACACCCTGCCCTGCAAACATTGACACAATAAAGGTGCGCGCGGCGCGTTCCCGAAATCACGGGGCTGGGGGCAGCCTGGAGGATGTTGCTAGTGATAGGGTGTTGAGCAGCAGTGTGCACGGTGGTTTTGTCCGGCATGGGCATGTGAGGTGCAGAGCCGGAGCAAGTGCTGTATACAAATTGAATAATCTATGTTGCCGTCGGCCAATGGCAGTGCAGCAGGGGCGATTGGGATAGCGAAATTGAAACGTTACAATGTCATGTCACTGACTTATTATACAGTGCGGTGCACTGCACTGCACGAATGTCTCACACGGCAATCAGCAAACCTTGCTCTACCTGTATATGATGGTATCAGCATCACCGCCATGCAACAGTAACTTGATGTGTACAACTGCCAGTCAGTGACATGCTTAAAAGTAAGTACACAATTCAAACACTGCAGGGGCCTGCCACTGCCACTGCCTGCCACTGCCAATTCAAACACTGCAGGGGCCTGAAAAGCTGCGCAGCTGAATGCGTCACTGCTTCAACGCTGCGTCACTCAGGAGTGACTAAACAACAACAACAAAACAACACAACAGACATTCACTACTGCTTACAAACGTACAGGTAACCAACACTGCCAACACAACGCCAAGCTACGGTCAAAATAGCGCCAATTTGCTGCACAGCATCCCAGCCTAGTTTGAAGATCCAGGAGCATCAGGAGGCGCCAGCACTGCATCTGGCTCTACCACAACCAGCATGCCCTCACCACCAGCAGCAGCAGCAGCAGCACTGCCACCATCACCCGCACCCAGCACACCAGCCGGCGCAGCTTGCTGCTCAACAAGCAGCAGCTGCCGCTGCCTGTTTGGCTTGCTGCCGCCGCCGCCGCTGCTGCTGCCATTACGCGCCCTACCATTGCCAGATTCGACAGCCGTGTCCGCAACAGCCTGTCGCCTGCCATTACCAGACTTTGCAACTGCCTGGCCATTGCCGTTGCTCCCACTCACCCCAGCAGAAGCAGCAGCAGCATTGGAGTTGCGCGCAGTAGCAGCTAGGATACCACCAGCCGGTGTGCTGCGGGCCAGTGGCATGCCCAGTGACCGCTGCTGCTCCTGCTGCTGCTGCTCAGCTGTATACGTCAGCATGCGCTGTGCAGGCTGCTTCGGCTGGGCCTGCCCAACCTTCCGCTGCCGATACTCCTGCTGCTGCTGCTGCTGCGGCTGCGGCTGCCTGGCAGGTGCCGCTGCACCACCACTGGTACTGCTACTGCTGCTAGTAGTACTATCATCAGCCCAACTGCTGCTACTGCTGGGCGACACAGCACCCGGCTGCTGCCCAACAGCACCAAAGCTGCTGTTGCTGCTGCTGCTAGCCGCTGCAAACCTTGTACTGCCTGCCGCGCCTGCAGACACCGGTCTAGGAGTAAGCACTGCACGCACAGCCCTTGCTGCTAGGCGGCTTGCCAGCTTTGACATGATGTTGAGCGGGATGGATAATGCCTCTCTCCTTGCCTCTGGGCTCAGCAGCTGCACCTCTGATAGCAGCCACTGCAGCACCACTGCAGTCTGCTGCAGCTGCTGCAGCAGCGCCTGCTGCTGCTGCTGGCTGCTGCTACCCGCCACACCGCTGCTGCTGCTGCTAGAGACGACACCTGCCTGTACCGGCTGCTGCTGCACGTGCTGCTGCTGCTGTCTGCTTGCCGTGCTAAATGCCGCTAGCTGTGTTGCTAGACGTGTGAGGCCATTCACTTGCGCCTTATCTTCTGCAGCTGCTAGCTTCGGCACATTCACCATCGTCTCAACAAGTGCTTGCCGCACATCTGCCACACTGTTGGTACTACTGCTGCTACTGCTGCTGCTAACACTGCTGCTGCTGCCTGTCATGGTGCTGCTGTCAGCTGCAGCCGGCTGCCGCTGTAGCCATGGCGGCAGTAGCGCAGCAGGCAGTGGCAGCGATGACGCCACGCCTTCCAGCTGGTGTGAGGCTGCCGTCAGCGTGTCATCAACTGCCAGCCGCCACGCTGCGTCGAGGCCCTTCGCAAGCTCATCTTCCAAGATGCCCCTGCAGATATTGGAACACAAGATGACATCAGACTCACAAATTGGTATTGATTGCAGGTGGGCATCTGCCAGCTGTGTCAACGATAGACAGGCACAGTAGGTGATATCACCTGTCTCCCAGTATGCTACCTGCAACAGCACTTCCAGCTGACGGGTCGCACCAGCCACAGCAGCATACATGCAGGTGGCACCAACCCCTGCCTGTGTCTAGAGATCACCGCTGGTGCTGGAACCTCACACCACATGCACACTGCCCCAGTACCCAAACGACCCGCGACAACACAGTGCTAGAGTTAGGCCAGGCACACTCCCTGCACACCACATCACCCCACCTGATGTAGCGCCCCTCTGGGCTCAGCACCAGTGCCAGAGGACCACCTGCTGCTGCTGCCTGACTACCCCGACCACCCACACGCTGCTGCTGCTGCTGCTGCTGAGTGCTGAGGCCACCCAGCAGCCCAGTGTTGCCCAAGGCAGGGATGAACGAGCCTAACAGCTGACCTGCAGGGCCAGCCACTGCACTTGCAGGACCCCACACACTGCCAAACAGCCCACCAGGTCCCGCTGCTGCTGCTGCCGCTACTGGGCCGGGTGTTGCTGCTCTACTTGTTGTTACTGCTGCTGTGGTGCTGTTGCTTGCAGGATCAGCCGCAGCATTGCTGCGTGCACTGACTGCGGCCTTTGCTGCTTGCTCCAGAAGGGACTCCAGCCGGTCAAACTGGAAAGAACCGGACTTGTCATATAACAGGTTGTTGAGCGTTGCGTGCAGCTCAGGGGAGTCCTGAGTGAGCAGGTGCCTGCTGACCCATGGGTAGGCTGCTCCAAGCACCTGCGGGGGCAGTGACGGCAGCAGCAGCAGCAGCATGAGCTTGTGTCGGTCGTATGACTGCAGAACCTTCATCAGCAGGCGTCCTCCGGCCTTGAGTCAGCTAGCCTACCAGTGCTTGGAGCAGCGCTGCTCCAAGCACCTGGGGGCATCGACAGCCGCAGCAGCATGAGCCATAGCGGCAATTGCATCCTAATCAACCACAGAAGAAGCCTCATGCTATGCCAGGCACATGGTGCAAAAGCACGAATCACGCACGCATGGCTGATTGAGTTGAAGCAGTGCAGTACCAACACAGCCCATTGTCAGCGCACACCAAAGCTGCTTGCAGGTGCGAACCT
The DNA here is from genome assembly GCA_902809745.2 of Tetradesmus lagerheimii. Classification (NCBI taxonomy): domain Eukaryota; kingdom Viridiplantae; phylum Chlorophyta; class Chlorophyceae; order Sphaeropleales; family Scenedesmaceae; genus Tetradesmus; species Tetradesmus lagerheimii. Next base: position 40,291 of record CADDIJ020002664.1, on the reverse strand, counting down.
GTCAGCCGCTGAGTGAGTGAATTAGATGCAAGTCAAGCACATGACCCACCCTGGTGACAACGAGAGCAAGACGTAACGTCACACGCAGCGCGCAGCAACCACACGTTATCTTGCAGCGCACCTTGTAGTTTGGGTCGCTGGCGAGCGCGATGCCCTCCAGCACGCTGAGTGATCGCACCAGCAGCGTGTAGTAGGGCGGGATGCGGAAGCTGTAGCGGTACATGGTGCGGCCCAGGTCCGCGCTCAGGCTGCTGAAGCTGATGTTGGACACGCCGCCAGCCAGCGCGGTCTGGAACACACCTGCGGGGGCACGCAAATCACACAATATTTCAAGTTATATGACTGATGCCCACATGCTGTGGTCATCCACGCAACAAGTATGTCCTTAGCAAGTGCAGTTTGAAAACTGCTGTGACGGAGCAGATCAGGAGGCACCATCTTCAGCTTCCGCACCTGCCACTAGCCCAGCCACAGAGCCCTGACACAGGCGTCTTCTGTGAAACTGAATCAGCATCTGTACTGCAAACTGCACCATTAGAGAAGTACATGACGATGTGTGCCGCCTCACATTGCTGGCAGCAATTCATCCACACCCAAAAGGCTCAGCCCACAGGGCAACCGCAGCTGAGGCCATCACAAACATTCAGTGCAACTCGCCGAACACAGATAAGCACAGGTTGTGCATTGCCCCACCTGACAGTGCGGGCAGCACGTCGTCCATGTCGGTGCCAGGTGGCAGCAGCCCCAGCACCACTCACCCCTGCCCAACCAACGATCGCAAAAAGGTCAGATGGCTCGCAAGCTCACCTGATAGCGCTGGCAGCACGTCGTCCATGTCGTTGCCCTAAGGCAGCAGCCCCAGCACCACTCACCCCTACCCAGCCAACTGCATCGCAACCAAAGCTATTGCCGAGCTTGCTCACCTGGCAGCGCAGGCAGCAGTTGTGCTATGTCGTTGCCCGGAAGCAGCAGCCCCAGCACCACTCACCCCTACCCAACCAATGGCACTGACGGCAACAAGAGCCAAGATCAAATGGCCTGCTTGCCTCACCTGAGAGCGCGGGCAGCACGTCGTCCATGTCAGTGCCGGGTGGCAGCAGCCCCAGCACCACACACCCCCACCCAACCAATGGCACTGACAGCAACAAGATCAAACGGCCTGCATGCTCACCTGACAGTGCGGGCAGCACGTCGTCCATGTCGGTGCCGGAAGGGAGCAGCCCCGGCACCACACACCCTGAACACCCCTGCCCAACCAACGGCACTGCAACAAGATCAAATGGCCTCCATGCGCACCTGACAGCGCAGGCAGCACGTCATCCATGTCAGTGCAAGGTAGCAGCAGCCGAAGCACCACTCACCCCTACCCAACCCAAGGCATTGCAACCAAAACCAACTATTGTCCAGCATGCTCACCTGATAGCGCGGGCAGCACGTCGTATATGTTAGTGCCGGGGGGCAGCAGACCCAGCACCACACACCCCTACCCAACCAACGGCATTGCAACAACATATAAACCAGATAATATGGCCTCACGCCGCAAGGCTTGCCCACCTGACAGCGCTGGCAGCACGTCGTCCATGTCAGTGCTGGGTGGCAGCAGCCCCAGCACCACTCACCCCTACCCAACCAATGGCATTGCAACAAGACCAAGTGGCGTGCATGCGCACCTGACAGTGCAGGCCACAATTGCTCCATGTCACTGCCGGGGGGCAGCAGCCTCTGCACAACAAAGTCCTGCCCAACCAATGACATTGCAACCGAACCTATTGTCCAGCATGCTCACCTGACAGCGCAGGCAACACGTCATCCATGTCAGTGCCGGGGGGCAGCAGCCCCAGCACCACACACACCCTGTACACCCCTACCCAACCAGCCTGCATGCTCACCTGACAGCGCAGGCAGCACGTCGTCAATGTCAGGCAGCAGCCCCAGCTCTACAAAGTCTCACCCTACCAACACCATCGCAACAAGACCAAGTGGCTTGCATGCGTACCTGAGAGCGCAGCCAGCACAGCGTCCATGTCAGTGCCGGGTGGCAGCAGCCCCAGCACCGCTCACCCCTACCCAACCCAACCAATGGCACTGACTGCAACAAGATCAGATGGCCTGCATGCAAATCACAAAGCCCTACCCAACCAACGCCACTGAAACCAAAGCAGACAGCCTGCACGCACACCTGACAGTGCGGGCAGCACGTCGTCCATGTCAGTGCCCTAAGGCAGCAGCCCCAGCACCACACACCCCTACCCAACCAACGGCATTGCAACCAAAGCCATTGTCCAGCAAGCGCACTGAGAGCGCAGGCAGCAATTGTTCCATGTCGTTGCCCGGAGACTGCAACAAGAACAAACGGCATGTACACCCACCTGAGAGCGCGGGCAGTACATCGTCCATGTCAGTGCCGGGGGGCAGCAGCCCCAGCACCACAAAGTCATACCCAACCAACAGCAATGCAACAAGATCATATGGTGGCCAGCATGCTCACCTGACAGTGCGGGCAGCCCTTGTTCCAGTCGTTGGCCGGAGGCAGCAGCCCCAGCACCACAAAGGTTCGCCTAACATTGGCATTGCAACCAAACCAAACGGCCAGCATGCCCACCTGAGAGCGCGGGCAGCACGTCGTCCATGTCAGTGCCGGGGGGCAGCAGCCCCAGCACCACAAAATCCTCAGCCAGGCGCTCGTACTCGCGGTTGACCAGGTGCAGCGTGGCGCGGATCAGCGCCTGACGCACGCTGGTCTCAACCTCGCCCATCATGCCTGCAGGACACACGCAGCAAACATGCAGCAAGCAGTGAGGGGATGACATGATGCACTGGTTGCAATGCGACACATCAGCGCCTGGCGCACTGGGCTCCACCTCGCCCATCATGCCTGCAGCACACATGCAGCATACATGCACATTGAGCGCTGCATGCGCTGCGACACGTGAGCCTGAGGCTAATCACCATTCAAGCCAGGTGAGAGCCTGCCGCACGCTGGGCTCCACCTCGCCCATCATGCCTGCAGCAAAAACCACAGTGAAACAGATGTGGGGTGGCAACACAACACAGCTGAGATAGCTGACTGAGATAGAACGCTTCGTGCGCCACCAGCGCCAACCCAGCAGCCAATTTATAGAGAACACAAGAGATGCGAAGTGCATGTCAAACCACTTGCAGCAGCAGCCTGTAAACAATGCGGAACACATGTTGAAACACCTGCAGCAGCAGCCCACTCACCAAAGTCGAGGTACGCCAGCCGCCCGTCTTTGGTCTTCAGCAGGTTGCCCGGGTGGGGGTCTGCACAGCACAGCAAGACAACGCAGCAAGGCAGCGTAAGGCAAGGTGTCACGTGCAGGCGACACAGAGGCCAATACTGCAGCAGGCAGGCGCGGTTGTTGATGTGGCAACCGTAAGCAGCACCAGCAAAGAGCAAACAGCCCACGCGCCGCGTGATCAGGCACACAAGCTACCATGCACATCATGCAGACTATGGCCAACACAGTTCTGACGACTGTACGAACACCACGACCTCTGCACACGTAGACACATCTGCGGTCAGCAGCCGCACCGCGCACCTGCATGGTAGAAGCCCTCCTCTAGCATCTGCTCCAGTGAGCAGCGCACACCAATCTCCACCAACCGCAAGTCCTCAGCAACCTGCCTGGCATGCTGACCCTGCAGCCTGCTGCTGCTGCTGCCGCCAGCCATCGACCCTGCTGCTGCAGCAGCAGCAGCGGCTGGCGCCTGGCTGCTAGCACTGCGCAGTCGCTCGCCCTCGATCCACTGCATGACCAGCACGCGTGGCGTGGTGAACTGGCTGTACATGTTGGGAACCACCACCTCAGGCATGAAGGAGAACAGCTCCGCAAAGCGGATGGCGTTGGCCGCCTCCCTGCGTACGCGGTAAAACGTCGGCAGGCGACACGGCACAGCAGCACAACGCATGTCAGTTGCATCAAGAAGTGCTCCTCCTGGCGACTTGAGCATGAATGGATAAAATCTAGTGATCAGGCTTCGCGCCGTGCAGGATTGTGAGCAACTGGCAGTACAAGTTTGGCACCGCAACTCGACCGCTGCAGCCGAGAGCACACCTGCGGTAATTCAACTCCCAAACAGTCTTGCCGCCTGCTGATGCAACAACAAACACATAGCAGAGCACCAAAGGTACAAGGCAGCATACGCATATGAGATGCCACACTGCCTGTACGTGTGAGTCCAGCGCACCTGCGGTAGTCCAGCTCCTTGAAGAGGCTGGCCGCCCATCCATCGAGCAATGCAGGCATGCATACACACACAGCCATACATGCATGGTGGAGCGCAGCATAACAACGATATTGAAATGCAACACCAGCAGCCATGCAACAAGGAAATGCACAGCAGAGCACCAAAGGTGCAAAAAAACCAGCGCACCTGCGGTAGTCCAGCTCCTTGAAGAGGCTTGCCGCCCACTCGTCCACCAGCGCAGGCAGGTCCGTGTTCAACTTCAGCTGCCGCCGTGCAATGGCAGCCAGGTTGCGCAGGATGAACGTGTCACGCCCAATGGCCTCAACCACACCAGGGCGCTGCACCTGCACAATAGCAATACGAAGCAACACAGCAGATGTTCGGGAAGACAAGAACAGCACAGTGACGGAGCCACACAATGCATGCTGGGCGCAAGTGCACTCCCACCTCACCTGTCACTGCTGTTAACCCCCAGTTGCCCACTGTGGCAGCCGCCACTGCTCTGTTGCTTGCCAGCACGCCCTCGCAACCTTGACAACACACGCAGCGCTGAACGGCCTGGCCACGCCCAACCCCAAAGACATGCTGCTCCAACACGCACAATAAAGACATTTGCCCTGCTGGCACCAACGCTGATATGCCAACGACCGCTAAGCCCTTGTCCCCACACGTCCTCGTGAGCCTCAACATGAACCCAGGCACTGCAGAGCGCTGGGGGAGTCACTTCCTCACTCACTCGGTACACGCACCCTCATCAAACGATCCAAAGCCCTGCTGGCACGAACGCTGATCCGCTCCAGCAGCCCCCCACCATCACCAGCCGCAGCGCCTCACCTTGACCGCCACCTCTGCCCCGTTGCTGGCCAGTGTGCCCTTGTACACCTGGCCCAGGCTGGCCGCTGCAACCGGGGTGGCACTCAGTGAGGAGAACACAGCACGCCACGGCACGCCAAGCTCAGCCTCAATCACCTGGCAGCAACAGCAGCAGCAGCAGCGGCAGAGGTAGCCTGAAGAGGTATGTGCTGGTTGGTGTCAGCTGAGGAGAACCGAGCGCTGGCAACACGCGCCAGAAGCCCCTGCCAGCAGTCCGCATGTTGCTGTGGCGTGCGACAAGCTGGAGGCTTGATGCATGTTATGACACCTCTGCTGGTCGGCAGCGCCGCCGCATCAAGGGACCCCGCCTTGCAGCTCCAGCTCCAGCTCAACCAGAAGGTGAGCAAAACCGCACGAACCTGATAACAGGTCAACCTACATAATGAACACCAATGCAGCACATCAAGGGCCCCGTCTTGCATCAGCTCCAGCTCAGCCAGACGGTGAGCACAAATGCACATCAACTTGATTACATGTGACAAAACGAACATCCTTAACCCAATGCAGCACACCTGCAGTGCCTCAACATTGCTGAATCAAGGGACCTCATCCTCCAGCAGCTCCAGATCAGCCAGAAGGTGAGCAAACCCCGCACATGGTGGTGTCTTTTGAGATGCCACAACTTTTGAGGAGTGGTTGATATGGATGATCTCTGGTGCAACTAGCATCGCATCCATTGTGTTGTGCCATTGGATTGCGCTCATGTTGGCTTTAGCCAGTTTACTCCCGCTTTTATGGTGTTTCAAAGCACACTTTTAGGTGTGCCAGCTTATGCCTTGTACAATCCTGATCGACAGTCTAGGACTATTTTGGCTTCAAGTTGCTTCAATCTCCCTTTTTGGCGCAAGATTGCGTTCACTTTGTGTGGTGCATGCCATCTGAGATGGCGAACGGCCTACGTGTAACTTCCACTCTCTCTAAAAAATAATTACAGGCCATATGACACAACGAACACCCAGCCCCAAGCAGCGCACCTGCAAAACCTCAACATCCTATGATCACTCTTACAGGTTGACCCACACAGTGAACAGGCCACAAACACAAGAAACTTCCCATGCAGCGCACCTGCAAAGCCTCCACGTCGCTCAAGGGCGGGATCCTGTCCTGCAGCAGCTCCAGCTCAGCCAGGAGGTGAGCAACAACGCACATGAATTTGACTACAGGCCTTCTGACACAACAATCATCCAACCCCAACAGCAGCACACCTGCAGGGCCTCAACATCGCAGCAGCTCCAGTCGCCCCAGCTCAGCCAGAAGGTGGCGCACAAACCTGACAACGGGTCAACCAACACAATGAGCACCCCATGCAGCGCACCTGCAGGGCCTCAGTATCGCTGAAGGGCGGGATCCTGTCCTGCAGCAGCTCCAGCTCAGCCAAAAGGTGTGCAAACGCACCTGAACTCTGTTACAACTGACATTGAATAAACATCCAACCCAAACAGCAGAGCACCGTCAGTGCCTTCACGTCGCTGAAGGGCGGGATCCTGTCCTCCGCATGCTGCTGTCACGCCCGACACACTGGATGCATGATGCATGATGACGAGCCTGCTGTGCGGCAGCGCAGCTGCATCGAGGGATCCCATCCTCCAGCAGCTCCAGCTCAGCCAGAAGGTGAGCAACAACGCACATGGATTTGATTACAGGTCATCTGAAATCAACGAACGTCCAACCCAAACAGCAGCACACCTGCAGCCAATATAACGAACATCCAACCCATGCAGCGCACCTGCAGGGCCTCAGTATCACAAGGGCGGGATCCTGTCCTGCAGCAGCTCCAGCTCAGCCAGAAAGTGAGCAAAAACACACATGAATATGATTACACGCCATCTTACATAACGAACATCCAACCCCATGCAGCGCAGCGCACCTGCAGGGCCTCAGTATCACTGAAGGGCGGGATCCTGTCCTGCAGCAGCTCCAGCTCAGCCAGAAGGTGAGCAGAAGCCCACCTGATAACAGGTCAACCCCAACACAATGAACACCCTGACCAGCAGCGCACCGTCAGGGCCTCCACGTCGCTGAAGGGTGGGATCCTGTCCTGCAGCAGCTCCAGCTCAGCCAGACGGTGAGCGAAAACGCACACATGGATTAGTAAGCAAACTACAGGTCAACTGACACAACAAACAAGCTGCTCCCCACGCAGCGCACCGCACCTGCAGGGCCTCAGTATCGCTGAAGGGCGGGATCCTGTCCTGCAGCAGCTCCAGCTCAGCCAGGTAGGCCGGGGGCAGCACGTCAGGCCGCGACGACAGCGCCTGCCCAATCTTGACAAAGGCGGGGCCAAGGTCAACAAGCACCTGGCAGTGCAGGCGGCGCATGCATTGAAGCAGTAGAACAAAGGCAGCAGTCGAGCACCTGTCAGAACAGCAGCTCAGGCAGTGCAGAGCGTGCAGGCAGGTAATGCGACAACCACCTGTGCAGTCCAGCACCACGTGCCACGAGGATGCGTGGACATGCTTATGTTACACTGCAGGGCAGCATTTTTGACAAGGACAGCACCCCTTACCCCCCCCCCCAAAGTCAATAAGCACCTGGCCATACAGGCGGCTGCATGTGAGACAATCAATCATGATGATACATCGATCTTGAAGCACCAAAGAGGCAACGAGCTGGTCCACACAGCCATCATCTTGCAGCCATCACACCGCCACCACGTGCAACCCTGCCACAGACTGCTGCAGCCAGCTGGCTGCTGTGTTTATACAGCACTGCCGTTACAACAGGTGCGGCAGCGCTGTGCCCTCTGCTCACACTGCTGTGGCACAGAAACACATCAGAGTCACTCACGGCGCCGCTGCTGCTCACCTTGCGCATGTCTGCTGCTGCTCGCCGCTCATCCTTGTGCAGCTGCGACCGCACCCACCACCTACAACCACACACACACGAACAGCGTCAGCACATGCAATCTTGATACATAGCGGCCAGCAGCCCGGCAGTTTTGGTGGCAACAGGTGTCACCAGCAGCGTATCAGCTGCCCATCAGCTGCCCAGCATGCAGTCGCTAGCAATGACCATACAACGCTCACCCACAAGCTCAGCACAAGAGCAGCAAGCAGCTGGCCTGCACCCGACCCCAGTACCTCCTCCGCTAACTAGGCATGCCACAGTGCAGCTGCACTGCTGCAACAGCTGTAGTTCCGTTGCGCGTAGCGCAGCAGCTGCTTCTGTGCTAACCATACAGCCCTGTTGCGTGTGCATGCCACTTACCCGCCAAAAGCCACGCCGATCTCGCACAGCCGTGCCACCACAGGCACAGGCCGCCTGTTCCACGTGTCTGCGGTGCCCGCTGCACTGTACGCCACAGCAGCAGCAGACGCGGCAGCAGCAGCCGTGGGAAGAGGCCCTGGCCCAGCTGCTGCCGCTTCTGCTGCGGCTGCTGCTGTCCTAGGGTCAACGGCTGATCCTGGTGGCGCTGCTGTGCTGCTGTACTGTTGGCGAGTGGCGCTGGCTTGCAGGAAAGAGGTCCTCCGGCTGTTGAGCGCATGTGCGCTTGCAGCAGAACAGCGCCGTGCAGCAGCAGGTGCTGCAAACGCTGACGAGTGAAACGAAGGTGCTTGAGCTTCCGCTGCTGCGCCCGCTGCTGCAGCCCGGGGTATCCGCGTGTGCTGTGTGGCGGCGCTGCTGTGCTGCCTGCTGTGCAGCTGTCCAGGCACAGGCGGGCCCTGCACGCGCCTGCAGCTGATGCGTCCATGCTGACAGGTTTGCATGGCGGGTGCTGTTGCTCCACGGGCTGCGTGCTGTAGCAGCTGCGCGAGCAAGTTGTGCAGGTTATGCTGTCACGTCAGGGTGAGCAGACAGTGAGTATCTGGTGGTGGAACGATCCTGATGCAGAAAGCAAACACGACGCCACAGATCTCATGCCTGGATAAGCAAGCACGCTGCAAAGAGACACTGCTGCTGCTCCTGCTGCTGCTGCTGTCCATGCTGCACCTGTCCCTTGCTGCTGCCGTGCTGTCCTGCAAATGCTGCTGCCCCAGCTGCTGAACGCATTTCTAATGTTTTCTCGTCTTTTGGAGTTCGTCAACCCAAGACGCGTCTCACCTTGCTCAGGCGCAGCGATTCATTCACGACACAGGCCTGTAGCCAAGGGCAGTATCAGGACCTGCGCGACTCAAGAAAGCGGACTGCGCCACTGTCGTTGTTCGCAAGCGGCGTTCAACAGCTTAGTGCAACGGCTTCTGTATTAGACGGTTGTCGTCTATGTCGTGGTGACCTCACTGAATCTGAGGAGCAGTACTGGGCCACACAGATGGATCTTCGTTGGGAGCGACTTTACCGGTTCAAGGAACGTTCAATAAGTAGGCTGCTTGGTTCTGCATCTCGCAGGCATGCATACTGCCTTTGAGCTGGCAGGTACGTGACGAGGTTTTGAGGATCAGCACAGCAGGGTGCCTGCCACACTGATACAGGCCAGTGCTACAAAGTTGTCACAGGCCAGGGATTGGTACAGATTGTTACACATCAGCTGCCCGATTCCCTGTACTTGAGCATTCAACTTAAAACATCATAAACGCAGCAGACCTGTGCATGTGGCGGCACCAGCTGGACCTGGATCTCCACGTCACAACACAACTTGAGAGCCACAGGAACCTCCTGCGGCGTTGAATGCCACACCAGCCTGTCTGCAAGCTGCTTGCAGGAACATCAGCTTGCAGCGTCAGCATGGTGCTGGGATGCTCGCGCCCACTGCAAGGCAGATGCCGGCACACTGTGGCACGCCCCGCACCCAGCATGCATGAACTACCCTGAGACCTCCACCCACCACCCAGTTGCAGCACAGCAGCTGCACACAAGCCAGCCACATCAACGCACAACCACCCACATGAACAGCCACAACATGTAGTCAAGTTCCTTTCTGTTTGGGCTCCTTGCTTTCTGCTCTGAACACAGACCATCTGATATCAAGATCGTGTAGTGCGATCTTTTCCAATGTTGATCGTGCTGGAAAGGAGCCGGCCTTGTTCATATAAAAGGCAACCAACAGCAGCACTAGCTTTGCATTCAACCCAGCTCAACCACAAACCACTCCAGTTGATGTTCTATCCACCCTTCACAGCCGGCAGCCTGCCCTGAAACAGGCAGTCGAGAATCTGCTCCCCACCTGTCGACAACTGCCTGAAATGGCAAGCAGACGCACCACGGCATGCCTGATGACAACAGCAGCTAACGCTGCAGCTGTCAAGCAGAAGCCACCCGCCTTGCTGCGCCAGCGCCAGGTTTCATCAGAGCATAAACCTCACATATGAATACAGGAATATGTTATGAATATAAATAATAATTGGCACATCCACTCCAGTCACACTTCGCAAAATGCATAGGGACTGGGAGCCTGCCAGCAGTCGAGTCAACAAAAATAAACCAGACGCCACAAAAGAGCATCGTCCGCTCATGTGCAGGGCAAATGCACCTAGTGCGGAGGCGGTCACATTGTTCAGGCTGACTAGGTGTCCTGTCGATTCAAAGTACTTGCGGTCAGCATTGGCGGCCTTTCAAAGCAAGCACGCAACAGCTGCGGCTCGCTCAACAGCCAAGGCATAGATCAGGCTGACAAGGCATGCGTGCTGCTGCCATATGGCTGCATCGCACCCGACCGCAGAAAAATCGCAATAAACATGCCGTCATAGCCACACCGTAGCCAAAAAATGCACTCCACAACACCAAAGAGCCACATTAGCCAGATGATAACCGTTGACTGCACCACGAGCGACAGGCACATGGCATCAGCCAAGCTGTTACTCTGCCAGGAAGCAGCACAGCGAGCACAGGCTAATGAAACCAACAACATGAGCAGTCTGGCCTTGTACCCACAACTCACAGAAACCGCCCGTGCCGTATGATGCACGCACGCTCAAGCTCAATAGCGTGAAGATCCATATTTCAACAATCAGCAGGCAGCATTTGTTGCGCTGTTCGAGCTGCAGGCTGAACACATTGCACCACTACTGCTACCTCACAGCATGCACAATGCTGCCAGTCAACTGTAACAACGCCTGTTTCGCGTCTGCTGCAGCACGTTCTCTGCTGCGCACCCTCCCCACCAACAAACAAGCCCCCACAAGCTCATCTTTATATATGCCGACCGACAGCACGCGTGCCTTGCATCAGAGAATAGTACAGCCCTATTGCCCCTTCTCAACCCACACCGCGGTGCTCAGTTCTAGGTCAGCCCTGCCACCTAACACAGCAGCAGGGCGTTTGACACCCGCCTTTTCCCCTCCACACCGCACACAATGATCAGTGCGCAATGCAGGCTGCCCCACACAGCCAAACAGCAATGCATGTTCTGGTGTGCATTCCAACAGCTAATGTCTGTATTCAAGCAGAAAGTGCCATGCTAACACACTCGCAGCCTCCATAGCGCAAGATGGCTGTTTGCCTGCACAGACCACCTAAGTTCAGGCGCTGTCGCCTGCAGCAATGATGGCGCCTCAATGCAACCCTAGCATGCAGTAACTGCAGGGTGCACCTGCTGCAATTGCGCATCGCTTGCAAATGCGCATCGCTTGCAAATGCGCATCCCTTGCATGGGCTGCACCCAAACGACGCCAAACAAGGCATGGTTGTGCCAAACGCATGATCATGCACATTGAATGACCTCAAAAGCCAAAGTCAAACCCAGCTCGGAAGGCCAGCAAGCGCTGTGTTGCTTGAATGAAGTTAGCGCGCACCTGCACCACCAGAAGTGATGCAGCAACACGCCAAAACATGCAGGCCGGGGCATTTGCCGGCAAGCCAAACAACTCTGGGACTCCAGACACTTGCAGTGATCTCAACATGCTGGTGCACCAATGTGTGTGCGCCTGCATGCTGCATGTAAACACGAGCAGTTGACCGACAAGCAGAATAGTAATAGGCCCAACTTCAATGCACTGTATACATGTGCACTTGCGCGCACTGCATAAACAGTATGCACCAAGCTTAGCAGTTTGATTGAGGTCTCGAGCAGCACGCGCATGTCCAAGGCAAACAGCATGGACAGCACAGATGCCCAGAGCTAGTCCGTTGTAATATGCCAATGACGGCGATGTGCAAGTCTGAGCAATTCGATAGACCTCGGATGTGCTGTGGACGCAAGACACTGTGGCTGCAGGGTCGTGGCCCTGCAGCACCCGATACACACAGTGGAGCCACACACCATGACCGCCGAATGAACACGGACGCTCTACCTTAGCCTGTTGAGCTGCAACCATCAGCAGCCCATCCCACAGCACTCTGCAACCCCAACAGTCTGTGCCCTTTCGGATGAACTCATTGATATTCATCCAGGCATATCCAAAACTCCCACGATCAGCAAAAGGTGAGTGGTGCCTGCACGCAGGGCATATATAGAAACAATGCCAGACACTGCTTGCTGGCTAGAGCACCTCTGCAGCACACGATGCACATACATGCGCACGCCAGTTGCACCCAGCCAGCACCACATAGCCCTGGGACCATGCATACTGCATGCAACAGCAAGCAGTAGCATGACACCTTGGGCGCGAACAGAAAACATAGCACACGGCCGGTGATGTTGGCTGGAGGTGTGCTGCTGAGGCCACTGCCGGCATACATACAAACTCTGCTTCCAGACACAACGCCACTGGCCCACGAGGCAGCAGCTTGTAACACAACTCCCCCAGGACAGCAGCGCCAACCTGAACAACAGCCGCTGTCACCACCAAGCATTCTGCGTTTGATAACACACCTAGACAGCCGAGAACGGCTTACTACCAGTTGACTGATGCCCCCGCGGCTAGCAAGGCACCGTGCTTCGCAGCAGGCTCGGGCAGGGCATATTGAATGCAAAACGACAGATGCCGACAAAGCAGTTTGGTTAGTACCAGCTGCAGGTCCAGCTAAGCAGGGCCCTGCAGCCTGCATGCAGTGCGCTAGCGGCCTAGCAATCCAAAATGCCGGGTCTCATCACTCCAACAAGGTTTTTGCTGCACATGCGACGGCGGTGCCACGTTCGTCCCACAGCAGACAAACTAGCAGTCACGCGTTTCACGCACAGTGTTGCCGCGTTCAAGAATGCAATGGACAGTTATCTGTGTCGTACTACTCTCAAGCACGCACACGTGATCACACAATGCCTGTTTCAGAGCTATACATACGAGAATTCAACAGCGGGTGAGACCTGCTGCGGGCACGGTGCCATCAGGACAGCAGACCAGACACAGACAGCACGGCAAACCAGACACAGACAGCACGTCCACAGCACGTGTTCAGCACATGTTCCAAAAGGGTGCCAGTGACGATGACCAAAAGTGGCAAAACACGTTGCTAACGCTCAAACCGACCACAACAGCAAAGCAAAGTGAGGTGCACAGACAAGCAACCTTTGCAACCTGAAAGCGGCCGCTGCTCAGCAGGCCACGCCTTCTGTCAACAGCATATCTGGGCAACACACGATACAGCTGCTCAGCCCACCAGCTGGCGCACAGGAATGTGATCGGCACCAGGTGCAACTAATGCTGCCAACACGCTACAATCATACAGGCAGCAGCATCACACATTGGCCAAACGAGGCCCCAGCAACAGCCGATGCACGTGTTAATCTCAACCAAGGTATGCAAGGAATGTGACCAACCCTCAGAACACCAACACTAAGCGGCTGCGGACTGGCCCTGCACATGCGCACTAGTTGGTGCAGTGCAGCAGAGCCAGCCAGCCGTCCTGGAAGCACAGGCCCATCAGGTTGAGAGAGCCAGAGAAGAAGGTTGTCCGTGGCACGCTGGCAGACATATGTTGCTGCAGTGCGCCAACAGATAGGGTTCCTACTCGCCTGCAATGTGCCTGGAAGCCTCTGCCAATGCAGAAGGCTCCGCAGCGCAGCAGGGGCGCAACATTCAAGCCAACCACCACTAGCGCACGTCATGTGCAAAGTGTCCGCACCAAGGGTGGCAGCAGCACACAACATCAACAGCTAGTGCACGCAGTTGTAAACGGTACAACGGCACTCCGTTATCCTGACGAGGCAGCATGACACCGCCAAGCGCACGCGCCTGACGTGGCACAGCATATAACGGCGGTATTCAGCATACGGCTGTGATCAGTGTCGCCGCTCAACAGGGGCACGATCGAAACCAGAAAGGTTCAAGAATAACAATGCCAGGCTGCTGGCTGCGATTGGAAAAACGCAGTAACAGGCCTGCGCAATCACGATGCTTATCCTTCTGCCGAGACAGTAGGCCGTCTGATAGAAGCTGACCTAAGGTCTTGACTTGACCTAGACTTCTGCACGTTCAGCTGCACAGGGATGCCTCAGATCGCTGTGTGGCAGGTCATGCTGGAGCAGCAGGTGTCCTGCAGCTCATGGTCTGCCTCTGCTGCTGCAGCAGCTGCTGCAGCCGCATGCGCCTGCATCTGCGCCACCAGCTGCTGCAGTGCAGCTGCCTTGGCGACCCCCAAGCTCTGGATGCTGTCTCCGAGTGCGGCCTCTGCTGCAGCCAGTGCTGCCTCTGCATGGCCTGCGTCGCCGCCTGCGGTCAGGAGTGCTGCAGCGCTTTTGAGGTGCTGCAGGCCTTGGTCGATGGCTGCACGCGTGCCTGACAGGGCCACTGCAAGGCTGTAGTCCTGCAGGGTGTGAGCAAGCACACGGCACAGCAAATAGCAGCGCAGGGACAGGATGGTTCAGGAGATGAGGCGAGATGCTGACCGGGCAAGGTGGGCTGTGTAGTGCCGTGAGCCAGAAGCAGATGCACAGCACGGGAGGAAGAGAGTGCGCTGCCGCATGGGAAGCAGAGAGTGTGCTGATTGGCAGGCTGCTGTTGTGCAGGCATTGCAGGTGTGAACTTCAAATGATGAGTCATACGGCGGGTGGTGACTCACCATGCTTGCAGCCGGGGGCTGCACGCAACACTGCACAGGCGCGGCACCAGGTTGCTGGTACTGCAGCTCCTGGGGTGCAGTTTTCATTGACCGCAGCTGGCGCCGGGCCCTCAGAAGTATCAGCAAGCGTAGCAGGTGCTGTGTGCGGGCAGACTGCTGCGGCTGTGCAGCGCCAGGGGCAGCGGCCACGTGTAGAAGTGGGGCGGGTTGCTGCACTGCTGCGTAGGCCGTAGGCACCTTGTGCTGCTGTGGGGAGTGCACATGTTCAGTCCTTGGTGCCTTGGCTGGCTGCCACACATTGCCAGTGCTGCTGCAGCTGCTGCACTCTTGGCTGCACCTCTTCAAGTGCTGCATTACATCGGTTGCAGAGCAGCGACGGAGCATATTAGTCTATATGTAACCATAAAAACATTCAATGTTGCCCATCTGTGCTAAGCCACCCTGTCTGCGTCAGACTCGCAAACAACGTCCAAGCGACCCGGGGCTGCTGCGTATTGGATGTGGCTGCCGACGTCACGACCACAACTGTAAACATCACGGTGTAATCATATTCAAATACATCTCGAGGAAGTCTAGCACACGGCAGCTGCCTTCAAGGCAAATGGGTTCGCCCGCTCACCCTTTCATGCAGTGCACCAGAACCTTCCATACTAGAATCAAATTGATAACAACGTTACTTTGAAGAAGATTGGCCGGCGTTTTTGGGCGCTCGGCTTGTGCTGGTGCACGCTTGTAAGTGCTGGATATTGTTAAACTTTCAAATTCACGGTCAGATCAGCCAACAATTTGCAGAAGGCAGGACGAGATGCGGAAATCAAGGGCGAGCAGTGGCATCTACGGTAGGAGAAGTGTTTGTCATCTGCCTGCCACTTCCTGGATGATTGCGTTAATGGCCTTTATACTCGCCTGAACGTCAACAACTACTATATTGTTGTTCTAAATGCGCACGATCACTGCTGGATCCACTCGGTCTGACATTCGGGGCGGTGATGTAATGATTGCTTTGATCAGTCCGCAGCTTTTGTCAAGTAAGATGAAGTACGCAGCTTTATTTTGTTAATAATTGACCACCACCTGCACCCGCCGGCGTTTGTGAAGGACGAACCATCGTAGTAAAGCCCCGGGGTGCCCGCCATACTACAGTTTACTCCCGCACGCAGCAGCGTTTTGATGAACAGACTGTGCTGTATCGCAACTAATAACTCATCAGCGGCATTCAACTGACGAAGCGGCGTGACTCGATGGCAGCTCTCAAGCAGCCGTGTCACCAGCTGGCCTTGGTGACCGGCTGGCCAGCAGACGTGTGGGTCTGACAGTGGCAAAGCACGTATGGTTGGCTGAAGAAATGCAGAGCTTGGGGAGTCACTCAATCACTGGCAAAAGTTGCGGATTTCAGCACTGCAGATCTAGACAGGTCTTCATGAAGAACATTGTGTTTGTCAATTGTCAAATGATCAATACTGCTGTGCACTGCCACTGTACAGTGGCCCACTGCCTTAGTAAGGCTTACATGTAAGGAATGTCACATTCCTTCTGCTACGGTAGCGGCCACGGTAGCGGCCACTGTGGCACACAGCGAACACATTGACTCAATCTGACCGTCAGACCGCTCAGGCTGAGCCCGGGCCGATCACATATCTCAACATTTGAATCCGCTCTTGGACATTTTGGATGTGAAATATCCAGTGCAGCAGTGACTCAGTCCAGGGGTTGGCCGCGTCCCTGCATCTGTACAACCGTTGTACAGCTGGCAGCAGCATCTGTTTCACCCCTGTAGCTCTCATACCAGTCGTTATGGGGGTAGCAGAACAGATTCTAATACAGTGTGTCCTGCTTGTGGTCAGAATGTTGAGTCTCTGTCACATCTGATGTTTGATTGTCCTGCCACTTCTGCTCAAAGAGATACTGTGTTTGATGAGATTCGGTCTGTTCTGCAGCAGACAGTTGCTGGTGGCGCTGAAAAATTGCGCAATGTATTGTCATTGACTGATGCATGAACCAAGTTGTTGCGTTTTGTTTCTGATGATGTTTGGGGTAGCAAGGGGGTTTGCCGACTGGTATCTAGGAGCATTGCTGCGTATCTTGTGAAAGCTTGGGATGTGCGCAATAGTTGCAAACATAATGGAGTGGTGCTCCCTAGGTCACCTTCCGATGATCACCACTGGTGACAGTACTGTCATGATGGTACTGGTCAAGCGTTGCAACCCAAGTTGGTGTGCAGCCCCGCCAGCCATACATTGGGTTTGAGAGGAGTGAACGACAAGCTCAGCTGCTTGTCACTGGCTCTTGCTTGCCTGCTTGCCTGCTAGAGCTGCTGGTTTTACATGCGCTGTCCAGTGTTTGGCAAGCTGCAGAAACACCACACTGACGCCGCCCACATCCAGCGATGCCACCGCACGCACTACATTGGATCGTAACGTTGTGGTAACCGTGTTATTGCACTGAGGGGACAGGGTTGATGCGGGCGGCATCTGCTTTAGGCCAAAGTCCGCTGATTGACTGCTCTGGTCGCCAATCTGTGCCTGCCTCGCATGTCTCGATTCACAAATAGACGCAATCAGGCAAACGTATGCATATAGACTGGGCGCTTACCCAATATTCTCTTCCAGCGGTGTTGTAACACGCATGATATGTCACAACCAATATCAGCTCTTTAGCTACCGCACAACATTCTGCCACCAGAGCGATCTGTCTGCTTTCCCGTGCACTACTCTATATCTTTAGACGTCAAGACAATATACAGAAGCTGCAATCAGCCAACCACCGGCAACATCTCTGCCTTTTTCTACCTGGCTGGGCGCTGCAGCGTGATCTGCTAGTAGTCTGTTCTCTGCTTGAGATTCTGTAGACGGCCACTAAATGTGAGTGATGGTTCGCAGCAGCAGGGCGCACGCAGGCGACCTGCCTTTTCGGCAGCACCAATACGCTGCACGGCGAACTCACCATATGTCTGGTTGCAAAACATCTTCTGCACTAGCTCATGTAGCTCTAGAGCCTCGCAGCGGCCTCGCAGTGGGCAGCTGGGTCGGAGTCACGCACAGTTCCCTTGCAGCAGTGGCCGTGCACGCTTGCCCAACTCTCTTCTGTATATGTGGTGCCGTTGACTGGGTTTGCTCACCCGGTCGTTGCTTCACTGCCTTTCTGGTTGCAGACTCGTCTTCGTCAGCAATCTGGGTATTCCTCCCAGTGCCCCTTGAGAATGATACGCAGAGTGCAGTTGCAGAGTAGCTTTTAAGTGGTTAGACGGTTCGCCGTTTACCTGCACGTGCCTGGGCGCAGTGAGATTAACTACAATTTCAGCTGCTGAGGACCCAACACAATCAGGCAGAACACCTCAGAGCTAAGCATGTCTTCCAGCAGCGACCCCACTGCTGCAGATGCACCATGCAACAGCAATGGCACAGGCGTGTTCATTCCTGCCTGCATCCTAGATGGCTCAGCGCTTGCCAACCCAGCAATCATGAGCAAGCCCCACCGCAAGCGCAGGGGCAGTGCAACCCAGGCACAGTCTGAGCCCAAGCATGGCTCAAATGGCGGCAAGCAGTCACAGAAGCAGCAACAGCAGCAGCCTGCAGCTGCTGCAGCCTCCAGCGGCGCTGCCGCTGGCAGCAGCACCAGCAGTGGCAACACCGGTGCAGCGAAGAACCCCTTCGCAGCCACCCCCAAGAACATCCGCCAGCAGCAGCTGCTATGCAACCTGGTAGCAGCAGCTGACTGCTTCTCCGAGGCTGCTGCCCCGGCAGGAGCCACCCTGCCACCAGTCGGCAGCACCGGCAACCTGTGCGGTGCTGCTGCCAGCAGCAGAAGCCCATCGCTGGACCTGGGCGCAGTACCAGCAGCAGCACTCGTGCAGCAGCAGCAGCAGGCCCTGCTTGCTGCTGCAGCAGCAGCTGGCGGCATGGCACGCGCACCATCCTTTGAGCTGACCTGCTCCAACAGCCGGGCCTCAATGGACTCATCCTGCTACTACTACCCCCGCTCGTCTGTCGACATGGCCAGCTCCACGCGCACCTCAGTCGACCAGAGCTGCAGGTCCAGCATGGACCGCTGCAGCAGCAGCTACAGCAGGCCATCCACAGAGTCCACCTTCAGCTGCTATGGCAGGCCCTCTGCCGAGTATGCTGCAGGCACAGCCGCAGTGCGCCAGAGCTTCTGCCAGCAGCAGCAGCAGCAGATGACGGGTGTCGCGGTTGGCAGGCGCACCGCACTGGACCTTGGATCAAGGCCCATGGGTGCTGCTGAGCTGCAGCAGCAGCAGCAGCAGCAGCAGCAGCGCGCTGCCAGCATGGAGATTGCTCGCAGGATGAGCTTGGAGGTGGCAGCAGCAGGCGTGCAGCGCATCAGCCTCGACAACAGCGACTGCAACGACGCCTGGCAGCACTGGCAGCAGCAGCAGGTGGCCAGCCAGCAGCAGGCGGCCGCTGCACACACAGCGCCTCGCCGCGATGGCAGCAATGTCAGCAGCGGTAGCACCATCAGCAGCTGTGGCAGCCTCCCGAGCCCTAGCCTGCCATTAGATGCAGCTGCAGCACTCGCAGCACAGCAGGCTATGCTGCTGCAGCTGCAGCAGCAGATGCTGCTTGGCCGTCTGCCCAACAACAGCAACGCGATGGCAGCAGCAGCTGCAGCACTGGCAGGCCAGGGCCTCCTGCAGGACCCTGCTGCTGCTCAGGCACAGCTGCAAGCTGGCCTCATGCTCAGGGCAGGCTCTGGAGGTTCACCACCTGCATTCACCAGCCCCAACGCCGCAGCAGCAGCTGCAGGCCTGCCTCCAGTCGGCCCATACAGGCCCGGCAGCGGCGGCAACAGCGCCGGCAGCAGCAGCAACATCAGCGGCCCTGCACATGAGGTCAACCTGATCCAGCAGCAGCTGCAGCAGGCGATGCAGGCCAACCAGGTGGCAGCACAGCTGGCGGCAGCAGCGGCAGCAGGCAAGGCTGCGTCACAGCAGCAGGCCCTGCAAGCTCTGCAGATGCTGCAGATGCAGCGGGATTCGGCTGCCTGGCAGCAGCTGATGGGCCAGTTCAGCCAGGAGGCTGCTGACCTGTCAGGTCTGCAGGCCCAGGAGCAGCTGGCACTGGCCAGGCTGGCGGCTGCAGGGCAGCAGCAGTGCTCGTCACTGGATGCTGAGGTGTCTGCTGCCTCGCTGCAGCAGCAGCTGGAGATGCTGCAGATGCTGCAGCTGTGAGTGTGACGTGTGTGCCAGGATGGGCTGCAGGTGACTCGTCTTGTAAGTGTTTGCTGAGGCGGAGCTATGTGTTGCTGCTTCTCAGGCAGTAAGATGGTGTTGGCTCTGGTGCATGGCTGCTTGGGTGAATAGATTGGTCCCTGCGTCTGCTACCTAGCAGCGATGGCATCACAAATGGATGCGGCCAGTTAGGCCGGTGCGCTGGTGCATGTGTGCAACATGTGGCACATGCTATGAGTTGTCTGGTGTGCTTCATGTGCTTGAAACCCTTTCTGGGCACAGTCGGCTGCCTTCTTGCTGTGAAGTGTTTTTGCTCGAGTGCTAGTACACTGTTACATGCACTAGTCTATGCCGATGTGCTACCGCATGTGCATCTTGTGCATGGCAGGTGAATCAACCGAGCACCTGAGCACAGGTTAGTGGTGTATGTGCTGAGCGCGAGCAAGGGCATCGCTTACTCTTACAACATTTGTGCGCAGGCTGTGCGTCGTGCTGACAGAGGCATCAGTCAAGCAGGCAGCGGCTGCTGTTGAGCATCAATTTGAGGCTCGGCAGCAGCTGCTGCCTGCTGTATGTTGAAGCATTTTTAGTGCAGGTGCGTTCTGCCTGACAGCTGAGATATCTTTGTGTCTGTGGCTTGGGCTGTGCACTTGTACGCGTGTAGCTTCTGCGTCTAGTCTGTGTGTCGCTGGTTCCTGTACTAGCATGCATCTGCAACATGCTCATGTCGGCAATTTGCTACTGATGGTGTCAGCAACTGATGCCAGGGGTCTGAGACGGCGGCTGCGGGCGTCTTAGCTTGAGCTGATACGACTGTTTGCGGCTCAAGCACAACGGCTTGACTGTGGACGAGCTCAGAAGGCTCTATTGTTTATCTGAGAGGCTTCTGTTGCAGGCAGCTCAATCCACGTCAGCCTGCAGTGAGTGCGGGTCAGGGCGTGCATGCTGTATCTTGTATTGCTTACTAGCGTACTTGCTACTCTTTGCCTCTAGCAGGAGGCTGCATATGCATTGCCAGCAGAGAGCTCAGTGAGTGGTGGGGTGGGGGCGTGGCAGCAGGCCCTGGAGGTGCTGCTGCTCTGGGGAGTGCGGCAGCTGTTAGAACCAGGCCCTATGAGTATGGGCAGTCGTTGTGGGCGCGCACGGCTTTGCTGTGCGAGTGACGGTTGTGAGCAGCTTCTGCTGCGCTTCATAGGCGGCCAGGAGCTTATGTGTGCGGCAGCTCTGTGCATTGCTTGAGCGACTGTGACGCCATGGACTGGCGGCTGATTGTGTGGGCCCGCAGCGGCGATTGTTTAGCCTGCGTGCATGTGCATGAGCTTTGGTTAGACGGCTGTGCGTGCAATTTGCATGCTGTGAGCCCTGCAAGGCAGTAGCATCATTTGCCTGGGGTAGGGTGATGGCTGCGGCAACGCCTGCGCACATGAGGCTTTGTGCGTGTGGGTGTTGGCTAGAGGTAGAGATGAAGATGTGGTGCGATTCTGAATCGACTGTGGCTGCCGATTGTGTCCTCAGAGGCTTGTGTGCTTTGGGTATAACCTCAGCACGCATGGGCCCGTGTGATGTCTGTTCAGACGTGCATTTGGGGGTGGGGTCACGTTTGGCACGCGGGCAGCTGGCGAAGCACGCGTACAGCACTATTGTACGTACGCGTGCACCGATTTCGATACGCAGCCGTCTGCTGGCTCACTCCTGAGGGGCACTGTTGGCCTTTGCATCTGGCGCATGTGTGCATACACTACTACGATTTGGGTTTGGTGCGTGCGGCCGTCGCCTGCTCCCTGCCTTGTCTGCTTTCTAAAGTGCATGCACAACGCATCCTCCGCGCTCCCTGGCTGCTTTATGTATTGCTGATCATCTGCCTTACGCTTGTGGAGTGTGTACTTGTGCCCCAGAGCACTGCCCCGCCAGCTCCTGCTTGTTCCGGTTTGTTTCGTTGTGTGGCCCCCCTTTGTCTGGTGCTGCAGCGCCTCCAGGCGACCGCGTGTACAGCAGCAGCAGCTGCAGCACCACAGAATCCGCGAGCATTTGTACTGCTTATGATGAGTGGTTTGTTGCCAAAGCCTGGGCGTGGCGCGAATGGGATCGGTGCGTATCGTGTGCAGGCAGTGCTGTCGGCAGTGCTGTCGGCAGTGCTGTCGGCAGTGCTGTCGGCAGTGCTGTCGGCAGTGCTGTCGGCAGTGCTGTCGGCAGTGCTGTCGGCAGTGCTGCACACCGTGTGTCATCGTTTAGGAGCGGTGAAGTGTAGTACTAGGACACGCCTATTCCAGCAGCAACCTTTTTACTGCTCAACGGTGTGTTTGGTGTGTGCGTGGTTGATGGCCGTTGACTGTTTGGTGTTGTGCCTACGTTAGCGTCGACTGAGCGGCCAAGCAGGCACGCCGCTGGCATCAAGCGACATCTGTGTACTAGTTATGCTCGGGGCTCTTCCTTTTCTCCTTCTTTTGTTGTGGTATAGAGTACTGTGTATTACA
Source organism: Tetradesmus lagerheimii (assembly GCA_902809745.2). NCBI lineage: Eukaryota > Viridiplantae > Chlorophyta > Chlorophyceae > Sphaeropleales > Scenedesmaceae > Tetradesmus > Tetradesmus lagerheimii. Next base: position 17,734 of record CADDIJ020002664.1, on the reverse strand, counting down.
TTCGGCAGCTGGCATGCAGCTCAGCTGTTATTGCGCGCAGCCTGTTCCTGCGCATGTGCCAGCTGCCTGTTTTTGTGCGTTGTTTGCCCTTTGCAGTGGCATCAACTGCTGAGCGGTTGGCGGAAGTTGGCAGGGCGGTGGGGCTGTAAACGGTGCAGCCTTGTGCGTGCCACCTTGCTAGCTCTGCCAGCATCCGCTGTGTTTGCATCGAGTGTAGGGCTGCTGCGGGTTGATCACATGTGTTGGCTGCAACGGATGCAGCTCTTGATGCGGGTGGATAAGCCTGCGACAGCGCGCTCATTTGTCCGAGGGTGGCGTCAGCACGCGTGCATTGTGGCCGTGGAGCTTGCACGAAGAAGCTTTTGGATAGTGGAGAGACCTCTGTGCTATTTGCTGTACCTGCCACAGCAGGCAGCTGCTGCCTGTGCAGTGGGGCAGGCTGTTCAGCAACCACCAGTGCGGGGACGGGGATTGCGCTGGTGGCTGCCCTGTTGACTCGCACCAACTGTGTCCGTCTTTTCAGCTGGCTACTGCTTACCAAGCTTGGTGCTGGGAAGAGTCTGCTTGGTGTTGCTGCGTCTGGTTCTGGGGATTTGGCTTGGCACACTGAGGCGTGCACTGCACGTCGTCTCATGCAGCTTGCTGTGCGTTGACAGATTGCTCGAGTAAATAGTTGAGTGAGCCTAAGCAGCGCAGGCATCTGGCTGGCGGGCTGCCACAGCGGCACAGCCACAGCCTGCGCTGCAGTTTGTGCATGACGCCTTGACTGCAAACAACAAACCGGCTCGCTGTTGATTACGGCGGTGCTTGGAACCTTGGCTCGCGTCACAATCAAAAGATCAACCGGAGTTTCCGTTGGCATAAAGAAGCATGCTCACATCTGGTGCTTGAGCTTGCTCGTCTGGTGCTGATTCCTGTGCTGTGTATAGCTTCTATAGCTTTGGTTGGGTCGGGTTGCGCTGCTACTATATATGCTTGGAGTCACCAGATACACCAGCCACTGCGCGGCTGGCAGTGGTGTTGTGCTTGTGAGAGTGCAACACCCAGCTGATAAGGATGCATGTGTGGCGTCTGCATGCGCATGCACGCACTGTTGCGCAGGGGTACATGGGACTGCTGAATCGCTAGCTTGCTTGCCGCTTGCGTTTGTTCGCCATCAAACTGCTTCTTGGCTCTGTCTTGGGATGCGTGGTGCAACGCGTTGTTGGCTGGTGCCCGCTTGCGGATGGCTGCTGGTCTGCGTCTGCTGTAGGGAAGTGCGCCGTACTAGCACCTGGGAGGTACTAAGGGATGTGAATGAAGGCCTCTGACATCCTTGGGAGAGGGGTTCTGTTCTGGCTGTCTGTTTTGGGCTACTATTTTTGCCGCCGGCTGCTGGCAGAGTGACAGATGACAGACAAAGTGCATTCCTGATCACTTGAGTTACGGCATGTTTGCGGTCCGCCACATTGGCTCGGGCCGGCAGAGCCTTGGGTTGTTATATCTGCTGGCAGCTGTTTTGGTTGTAGCTTTCGCGCGTTCTGCTTTTCGGTCAATGCGGGCCTTCTGCTGCTGGCTGTATCATTGAGCCCTGCGGGCATCACAGAACTTGTACAGTTGGATTTGAGTGTGCATGCGTGGCCCTTTGAGCAGAGCCACGACAGGCGGCATGGCATGTGTTGTGGTGTTGCCGCCACAGCGATGAGTATGAGGGTAGTATTGCATGTGAGATATGCCTCTCAATGCAAGCGAGGACAAGAGAGCAGGATAGCACCGCATCATGGTGCTCAGCAGATAAACATGCAGGGGTTGATGTGAACAGGTCGGCTGCATCTGTACTGTGTTTTGTGGGTGTGGGTGCCGCCAGGTTTCGGGCACTCAGTGCCTCTTGTAACCTATCAACCCAACTTCATGGGATCTTACTGATATCAGTAGCGTGAATCAGCAGTACCGTATGAGCCCCGCTAGCTTTGGCACAATGTAAGATCAGCGCGGCGTAGATGATGGCCTTGGGCTCACCAAGTTCTCATGACACTCAGAAATGGCCGGGTCAGCAGAGTCGTGTACAGTCGGCTGTTCAACAGCGGCTGGCAGTGCACTCAGATTCAGACCTGGTCGCAAGTACTATTGGATATCATCAGATGTGCTGTCAGCTGCGAAAACTATCATCGTATACTGTGAAACAGCGCTTGGCCCAGCAACCAGAGGCACGGCTGCGACATGCTGCTTGCTGCCACGGCCACTGCCTCTGGCCCGCAGTGGCCCAGGCTGGTGCCTGCCTGTGCAGGCACTGGCACGACAGTCGAATCGTACGCCCCGAGCTTTGTATGAGGGGAGGCGTAAAAGCTCTTGAATTAGTTTTAGACTATTTATCAACAGCAATGCACGCTGTGTGCCTTGGGCAATCGGCTGTCAGGCCGGTCATGACGGCCCGCTTGAAGACTTGGCAGGAGGACAAGTTTCAAAGTTTCGGTACCAAATAGGTTTTTCTATTTGAGCACGGTAAAGATCACCTCAGTTCACTATCTCCTCTACAAACCTCATTGCCGTCTGTTTTGCCGGCAGTCTCTGCTATTCGTCGGTGGCCTGGCAGTTCTGCGCATCTTTGAACTTGCATTGACGCAGTTATGCTGCACACAACCCCGCCGAGTTGCGGGGCTCGGCATGTGGCAGCACATCGGCAAGCAGCAGCAGGCCTGCTGCTGTTCCCTGGACGTCGCTATGGAGGCCACAGCAGGACGCCAGAGGTTGCACCTCATGCCACGAGAGATACATCCTTTGCTGTAAGTGCTTCAGCCACCTCGCATGAGCCACTGCAGATGCCTAGGGCTTGTCGGTGCCAGCAGCAGCAGCAGCCCTGGCAGCCTACAATGGTTGCCGGTTTTCAACAGCAATGGTGTGTACAGACATGCCTCATTGCAACACAAGGACATGCATCTGTGTGGTGCAGCAGCAGTCTGCTTGCAGCCTTCCCCGTCTTTCTGGTAGCCTGCAGCTTTAGGCACGCCCAACATGTGTTCCCTTTCCTTGCACACTACTGCACGCATCAATCGGGATCACTGCTGGTCAGCCGTGGTCAGCAGTGCTGGCGCATGTGGCTTGAAACGCCTGGTGCATGACGTATACACATGTGTGCTCTGGCGGCGCTGATCAAGCAACTGCCGCAGCCCTTACCATCAACAGCACTTGCACATCCAAGGCACTCTGCATCTGCCTGCGTGCATTGTGCACTCCTGCAGCACCGCATGTTGGGTTTGACTCTACCGTTCTCTGTGAACACTGCTGCACGACACCCAGACCCGTCGTGTACCTGCATCTGTTACTTGGACATCACATTTCCCTGCTTCCTGCCCCTGTGGCTGGCCGCTTGAACGCACCGTGTGAACCCTCTTCTTCTCCTTGCGGCTCGCCTGTTGCGTGGCGCTGCAGTACCAGCAGGACAACCAGACCAAGCTGCGGCCGTGTACCTGCATCTGTTGCTTGGATACAAGCACATCACATCTCCTGCTTCCTGCTCTGTGGCTGCCCCTGCTGCGTGGCCCCGCAGTACCAGCAGGACATCCAGACCAAGCTGCGGCCGGGCGAGTTTGCGGACCGCATGGACGACAAGCCGGCACGCCTTGCTGCAGCGCCAGACTGGCAGACCGTGCTGCGACTATTCGTGGAGCTGGGAGACAACACAGACAGGTGCGCCTGGTGCTGTGGCGCGGTTTCTTGTTATGTGAACTAGGCAGCACCTCAACAGTAGGAAAGCAGGCAGACACACCCGACAGGTGCGGCGGGCTGGCGCTGTGGCGTGTTTCTTATCTGCCTCCGTTGTGTGCCAAGCGTAGCTGGGTGTGCGGCTGTGAGTGCGGCTGCTTGTGTGCTTGGCAGTAGCAGATGTGGTGCTGGGCCTTGTGTAAGACGTATGTTGCATGACAAAGCCACGCAGCATAACAGGGGTGGTGGTCAGCAGCGCGACATGATCGCGTGTTGATGTGTGCTACCCCAAGTGAGCATTGCTATGTCAGCTGGGAAGATTGAGTGCAGCATGCTTGCGCAGCTGCTGCCGCCGTTGCTGAGGCCGTGTGCTGCTGCTGTGTGTTGCGTGCAGGAACATCGGCCTGGTGGGTGACATGCTGGTGTCTCTGCAGCGGCTGGTGCCGCCAGGAGCAGCAGCAGCCGGCGCAGGCAGCGCGGGTGGCGCTGCTGGGCGGCTGTCACCGCAGGAAGCGAAGCAACTGGCGGTTGGCCTTAGCGGCATGTGCGATGTGCTGCTGAACAACATCACAAGGTGTGCTGCCAGCAGCAGCAGCAGGTTCTCTGACCATGGCGCAATGTTTGAGACGGTCCTGCGGACTAGTCGTTGTGAGGTGCTGGCAGCAGCATGTCCGCCAACCCTGCACATGCTGCAACTGCTGCAACACTTACTGCGTCTATGTTTGCTGTCTGGTTTGTCGCATCACCATGGCTGCGCACACGCAGGGTCAACAACAAGCTGCTCACCAACATCGTGTGGGCCCTGGCGCTGCTGCCAGACCCCGCGAGAGCACTGGCAACTCCCGCAGCAACAGCAGCACGCGCACGCACAGTCGGAGGCTTCGGGGCTGCTGTCATAACACGCATTCCCAAGCTGACAGCAGAGGAGGTGTTCCACGTGTGTGCTGGCCTCGCCCTGCTGGGGTTCAAACCCCCGAGGACCCTAACACGTGAACAGCAGCAGCGGGCAGCAGATGGGTCGGATATGCCCGGCGCGACCAGCAGCAGCAGCATGACATTTGGGACGCTGCTGGAGAGGCGCAGCATCAAAGTGATGCATTATATGAGCCCCAAGTGCGTCGCTGATGCAGGCTTTGTCATGTCACGGCTGGTGGCGCCTGGTGACGTCAGCGCTGAGTGGCTGTCACTGTATGCAAAGGTGAGCGACAGTAACATGTTATGCATGTGATGACAGTAACATGTTACGCATGTGATGACAGTAACATGTTACGCATGTGATGACAGTAACATGTTACGAATGTGATGACAGTAACATGTTACGAATGTGATGACTTGGATGCTTTGGGGTATTGCTGCTTGCAGCACACTGTAGCAGTTTCGGCCTGTACACTTTGCAATTGTATACTGCCTGCAGCTGCACCTGATTCGGCAATGATCCGGCAAACCATGCCTTGCACGTTTCTGCACAATTGAACCTTGTGGCAAATAGCATGTGTTCTGTGCTGTGCCAGATTGTGCCTCGTTGTGCTGCCGCCTCCAAGCAGATCATGTGGCATGGTAGTTCTGTGCTCCCCACCCTCCCTGGGCTCATCTTACGATTTTAAACAAGTTTTGCTGCTGCTGCTGCTGCCGCCTGCTGTGTGCGCTGCAGGTCTCCAAGCACATCATGCAGCATCCTCATTGTGCTTCCCACCCTGCCTGGCGTAATCTCACAATCAGCTGCTGCTGCTGCCGCCTGCCGTGTGCGCTGCAGGTCTCCAAGCAGCACTTGGAGGCGATGCAGCCAGAGGCGCTCGTGTATGCCGGCTACACCTTTGCGCGACACAACCACCGCCCCTCCAACAGCTGGCAGAAGAGCTACCTGCGCAGCCTGCAGGGAGTGGCCAAGACGCTTGCAGGAGAGGAGTTCCCACTGGCGCTCTTCACAATGGCACGCTGGCGCCAGCAGCAGCAGCAGCAGGGTGCGGCTGGCAGCCAGCAGCAGCAGCAGCAGTATGACCAGGATGGCTACTCTGAAGAAGAATATGAGTACGAATATTTAGTAGAATCCTCAGGGACAGGGACGGCTGCACCGCAGTCGCTGATTGATGACTTGTTATTTGCGTCACACAGTAACAGGGCGCTGCGGGAGCTGCCGCTGAGTCAGCTGGTGGTCATGGTCAAGTCACTGGCCGAGCTGCAAGCTAGCGTGAACCTGATGTGGATGCAGCGGCTGTGGCCGCTCATCAACAGCAAGATAGACGCAGCAGTAGCAGCCGATTCCAGCAGCAGCAGCAGCAGTAAGGCCAGCAACGGGCGCAGTGCAGCAGCATCAACCGCAGGAAGCCTTGCAGGAGATTTGGCAGCACTGCTGGCAGCAATTCCGAGGTTGCAGCCTGTGCCGCAGCTTCCTGCAGACTTCCTGGAAGGCCTGGTCGGCAACCTTGGACTTGGCCTGGAGCAGCTCAGATCGCGTGATCTGGCAGCTGTTTGGGCAGCACTGCAGCAGCTAGATCACCAGCCAGATGCAATCTTCCAACGCCAGCTACAGGCAGCACTGCTGGCAGCGGTGCCAACAGCAGCCAGCAGTGAACTGCCAGCACTGCTGCAGCTGGGGTTGGCTGTTGGAGCCAGCAGCAGCAGCAGCGGCACTGTGCAGGGGTTGCTGTCATGTGAGGCGTTCTATGAGCAGCTGCTGCAGGCGCTTGTTGCAGAGGTCAGCAGGCGCGCTGATCTGGCAGCTGGCACTGGCACAGCTCCAGGGGCTGCTAACGCTAAGCTCACACAGCAACGGCAGCAGCTGCTGGCGGGAGCAGCAGCAGACGGCTTGTGGCAGCTGCCACAGATGCTGGCAACGTGCGTGCAGCACCTCAGCAGCAGCAGCAGTGAGGCGCCAGAAGCAGCGGCAGCAGTACTGCAGCGTCACCTGCCGCAGCTGCAGCAGCTGTACTCTTCCAGTGCTGTTGCGCTGGCAGCTGTGATGCCAGCCGATCCTCTGATGGGGTTGTTAGGCTTCATGCTGGACATGCCAGAGGAGCAAGAGCAGCAGTTAGGCCTCAGCAGCAGCAGCAGCAAGCAATCTGCTGTATCAGCGGTCCTGCAAGCTGGGGTGTACCAGCACCTCGCCAGCACAATACCAGCAGCCCCCAGGGGCGGTGTAGCTAGCGTAACTAGTGGCAACCGGAAGAACCTGCTCATGGACTTCAGTGTGCTTGACTTCCTGGAGCTTCTGGTGGTGGTTGGTGACGCGCAGCTGCAGCAGCAGATGCCGCGCGACGTGCTTGATGCTGCTGCTGAGGCGCTGCATGGTGCACTGGCCCCCAAAGGCCCGGCCTACGGCTTTGCCTGCAGCGCGCAAGATGCAGCTGACTTGGTGCGTGAGATGGTCATTAACTATGTTTATGCGCTGCCAGCTAAGGTGAAGAGCAGGTACAAGAAGTGGGCAGGGGACGCAGTGCCTGAAGAGCTGGCAATGCGTGTGAAGAAGGCAAGCAGCAGCAGCAGTAAGGCAGGCAGCAAGAAGGCAGCAGAGGCAGCACCGCCCCCGCCAGCAGCAGCAGTGCCAGCAGCAGCAATGCCAGTAGCAGCAGTGCCAGCAGCAGCAGTGCAGGCAGCAGCGCCTTCAGCAGCAGCAGCAGCAGCAGCAGTTCCTGTGGTTGATGCTGGCGGTGTGGTGCGCAGCAGCCGCAGCAGGGCGTCCGGCTGAGCCGAGCCGCGAGCGCTGATGTGCAGCCTCGTGCTGAGGCAGCCTGCGGCAGCCAACGGCAGCATCAGGGTTGCAAGCAGTGCTTGGGACAAGCCAGCAGCACTCTGTAGTTGGCAGGGAACTAATGCTATTACTTCCCTGGCAGGAAAACCTAGGACCACTCCTGGCTGATCAATGGCAGTGTTTGTTGAGCGTAGCAATTGGCTACCAGTCTTGCGTTGCAGCTGATCGTGCACGCTGTCCTGTGTTGCTGTCAGTGTGTACAGTGTGTTGGCGTCACTGTGTGTTGGGTCATTGACCTTGGGTCAACTGTTGTGTCGACAGGCGGTCACAATGAATGCAGCCACTGCCGGCTGTGATGGCTGCCGTGCAGTTGCAGCTGCTCATTTGGTGAGCAGGGCTGAGGCCTTGAGCTGTAATAATAATAATAATAATAATAATAATAATAATAATAATAATAATAATAATAATAATAATCAATCCTTGTAAGCCATACCTTTCGGCATCGGCAACCGCGCCTCACCCACTGGGAAGGCGGAAAGCAGACTGATTATTCTCTCTATTTTCCCTTGAGCTGTGACATGGTGCGACGCTAGCCTAGTGATGTTGGGCTGTACCCCCCTTGTAACCACCAAAAAAAGTGATGTTGAGCTGTCACAGCCGGGGGCCGCCAGTGGCACTGCAGCAGCACCATGGTCGGACCATTGGCATCAGCTAGACTCTCCTGTAACCCAAAAAAACTCTCATTTTTATGCGGCCAGCACAAACGGTTTGCAAAGGAGGTATGGGTAGGGTGGTCAACCCCCACGCAAGGCTTGTGATTGTTGATAACTCAGGTGGCCCAATGAGCCTGTCAAACTAGCAGTGATCCGTTCTTGCCAAGTCGCTGACAACATAATGTAAAGAGTTTGCGGTACTGGAAAAGGCAGCATGCAAAGCAGGTAAAGCAGGCAAAACTCTCCCATCCTGCCTCCCTCATTGTGCAACCCAATGCTGTCTCGCTGCGACACGCATGCTCAGCTGGCCCACCCACTGTAATGCGCCGCTGACTGTCAATGCCGAACAAGTAGATCATAGCTGTCCAGATCCAGGAGCTTCCGGTGCACCAACCCTTCTGCGTCCAGGGAGCATCAAGTAGAGGGCTGGATGTTGAACATGTGAAACCAACCAATGCCAATCTTATCCGGTGCTGGAAGTGGTGCGACAGGGTTACATCCGCCTGGGGTGCGACAAAGCCTTTGTTGAACACGATGCTGAACACACCAAGGCCATCATGGCACCTAGCCCGTGTCAAGGTAGGTGTCGGCAGCCGCTGAGGCGGCAGTCACTGCCTGGGATACCGCGTTGCATTCCACATGCAATCGCAGCGGCTGCCAATGACTGAACACCATAAACCAGTAAAGTATGTGAGATGCATTGGTACTAGAAGCCACAAGCACGCAATCAAAGCAGATCACTCCCCCCGGGGGCGGGCCGCCCCCCCTGCACACGCCAGTGGTAACACTGCTCATGCAAACTCCCTAGTTGCAGGCATGCGCAACTTAGGACAGCGCTGTTGTGCATGGCCTGCAAGATGAACAATACCAACACTCAATTGTGCTCCGTTGCAAGCTGAAGACAGCTGTGCACATTCGTTTGGGTGGAGGGCAGTGCCCTGCACTGGGGGGTGCGCAGGCATGCATTCTTGAGCGCACAGCAGCTGAGCTCAGGGGTGCAGTAAGCAGCCACACTGCAGGTGACGATCCTGCGCCGCGCGTTGAACATTTCTGCGGCAGTGCCAGATGTAAAAAGACGTGATATGTAGACATGTTGCGCACACGCAGCCCAGCATCCAGGCAGGTTCTGCAAAGTAAACCCAAGAGGGCACAGTCCACTAGCTGAATATAGGCCCCGCACAGCTGCACGTGTCAGCAATGCCAGCCTGGCAGAGTCTGGCATTTCTGCATTGCGCCTGCTGCGCTGCTTGTCGCATCCATGTCTCTCCTTCACGATTTGTGTAGCAAATATGTGTGTAGCCGAGAGCACACACGAGCACATAGGACACATATCTTTCACATATCTCTGCCAGTGTCAAAGGCAAAAAGGCCAACTCAGCAAATACCAAATGCACGCAGCGACTGCCAGAAGCGCTACGGGGCCAACAGATCTGTATAGACCAGCACAAGAAGCAGAACCCACAGCTAACCACCAACAACACACACCAATCATTTGGCAAATTGCCAGCAATGCGTTCTATCCAGATTCACAACAGCACCACGCAACACACAGTCAAGTTCAACGCGCACGGCACCATAGGCCCAGTCAGGCGCTGACATGCACCCTTCTCCAGCAGATGAACCAAGGGGTGCACAGGGAGCACGACACAGTGTTGCAATGCTGTGGTAAAGGGCATGGCAGAGCACGCCAGCCGGGATTGAATCAAAATAAAATTGAGCGCCTCGTGAGCAGCTGACACTACTCAGGGCGGCGCCGTTATTTGGTGTTGTGCTGTGCCAAATTGAACCACACAACAAACAAGGGGCAACCATGCTTTGTGCAGTGCCACCAGTGTCATCTGCACACTGGTATGGAAAGAGCCCGCAGTAGCATGCGCGGCTGACATGCACACGTCGGGGCTGAGCCACACTGACCAGCACCAGGCCACCTTTCAGGCCCTGCCAGAGTGACATGATGCCTCATGCGTGGCTCACGCAGCAAATAGAATGCACCAAACCTCGATCCACACCGTTTGTATGGAGCGCTGTGCATGCGTATGCTCCTGCCAGTGCCGCACACGCACTGCATCTGCTTGCGAACGTTAGCATGGAGCTCTCAAGCGGTGCAGCAGGTGTCACCAGCAGCACCGACCGCCGCAACATACACACCCGTGTATGAGGCTCGTATACTGCAAGCAAAGGCAAGGATTAGCCACCACAGTACAGATGCAAGCATAACCAGAGCCCAAGATGATGTGCTGGCAGTTGACAGCAGCATCATATGCGCTAGACGGATCCACACCCGCCTCAGAGCTGATCACAGCCTGGGCTTTAGCAGCAGCCGCAACTTGCAGCAGGGCAGCCACTGTATGTGCTGGAGGATATGTGCCAGTCTCACGACGCGGACACAGTAAAAGCAGACACAACAACACCGCACACCAGCACAACAACACTGCAAGGCTTGCAGGGCCACGCCCCTCTTTTGGCAGGTGGCAGGTGGCTAGAAAGGCCTGTGTACTTCAATCAAGCAACGCGCAAAATGCACAACTATACAGGCGCAAAATTCAGGCATGAAGATTGTGTTGGTTTTGACAAGCATGCTACCGACATAAGACCACCGCACGCCAACATGCACCAACGCATGCTGTAGGCACTGCCATCAGTCCCACATGAACAAGTCCTGCACAAAGTCCTGCGTTCTGCATCGAAGTTGCTGGAAGGTTGTACTGATAGGGTAACCATCTGGGATAGCACCTGCCGTGCATCCCCATACCATGTATGCATGCAGGCATGCAGCGCACACACGAGCAGGAAAGAGATGCAGCTGCTGCATACAGCCTTGCACCCAGCAAACAGTTTCCAGGCAGTCAGGCTGTTAAAGAAAACGTACAGCCAAGTACAGTTGCTGCAATGCATCCAAGCACAAGTTGTGTTCTCAAGATCTGTTAGGTACGTGGATAAAAAGGATACCCGCTGCGAACGCAGGGGTGTGTACTGGCCCTGCCTAAGCACCGTTGGCAGGCGCTGATGCTGCAGGGTTGCACGGAATGGCGGGTCACGACGTGTGCCTTTAGAGCAGAACATGCATTGGCTTGCACATACAATATGCTGGGGATGCTACTACTGCAAAGCCTGCTGCCCAAGTAACCTCGTCCAGATGCTCAGGCTGTTTCAGTCAACGGAGGCAAACAATGTGATAGATGACACCCTGCACACCAGTGCCAACAGCAACCCTGCAGAGGGCACCTCAGGTAACTGTACCATTGCGAACATAACAACTAGCGAGCCCCTTTGTCAAGGCTCGCAGAGACAAGGACACACCAGAAGATTCACAACAGCTTTGCGAGTGCTGCCAGTAGTTGTGCAAACGTGTTTGCTACCTACAAGAACCCACGTACTTCAGATCAGACCATTCAACCTCAACTATCAGCGCAACAATCACAAGCCCTGAAGCATCCCCTGAAGCATCCACCATGCTGTTCACCCACAGCTTCCTGCAATGCGTGTTTGCTGTTCACCTGCCGGCAGCAACGGCAGTTTCTGGCACATGTAAGACACGCACTACAGTCCCCATTTGACGCGCCCAACACCGACCTGTTTCAGCCCTGGTTTCTCAGCCACAACCGTTTTTGTTGGACTCTGTACACACACGTTCATCAACCACGTCACCAGCCAACCCCAAGCATCATATACCTTGCTGCAGACACTGCCAGTAAGTTTTTCACACTGAAGCTGTGCGTTGCTTGCAACCGTTCTGGCTTCTTTCGCTACCATCGCCGCTAACAATCGCGGCCTGGGTTGCTGTTGGCTTGGCAAGCAGCAGCAGACGAGGGCTGCTGCTGCCTCGCGAGCACCTGCTGCAGCTGCGCCAGCTGCTGCTGCAGCGCGGCCACCTGCTCCTGCGCAGCCATGTTCTGACGATGCAGCTCTTGGCTGTCTGCCACGGTGCTGCGCCACTTGCCTGTCAGTGCTGACATACGGTCAAGCAACTCGCTGTTGCTGCTGCTCAAGCTGTCGATCTGGCCCTTGAGCTTGGCATTGACGGCAGTGAGGCGTGCCATCTGGCCAACCAGCAGCAGCCACAGACACGACAGGCAGCAGGCAGCAGCTTGTTGGTGTGGCTGCCTGCCATGCATTGTTGAGGACAATACGCCAAGGCAACAGCAACAGGATATGTTGACAGCAAAGCGTGTGGACGCTATTGCAACATGTACCTACGAAACGACTGTATACACATTTCGTGTCCTGGGATCCAGCAGGCTGCCTGACCTGTGCCTCATGGCTCGAGCAGGAGTCTACTCACAGCCATGCAGGCACATAGAATTAACACTGTTATGACTTGCAAGCAACCACAACACCAGCTGATGCGTCAGCCGCCTGCACATGCAGAGTCATCGCCAGTGCCCACCTGTGCTCGCAGCCCCGTGACTTCCTCCTCATGCCGAACCTTGCTGATGCGCTGCTGACGCACACGCCTGCTGCCGCTGCCCTGCTGAGCGTCACTTGCTGCCCGCTTGCAGCCCCCAGGAGCAGCAAGCGGCGGCAGCAGTGCGCTGGCCTGCCGCTCAGCCGCAGCGGCTGCTGTGGGTGTGTCTGCCTGCAGGCTTGGGGCTGACATGTCGCTGCTCGTACACAGTGCATGTGAGGGCGATGATGCTGGGTGCCAAGCTGCTGCTGCTGCTGCTGGGTTGGCATCTGTGTGCTGAGCTGCAGCAGCAAAGGGGGAGGCGCCTTGCACGGCAAAGCCTGTGCTGCAGGCTGCTGCTGCTGCTGCTGCTGGAGCCACTGAGGGCTGCAGCGGAGCTGGGGCAGCGATGCTCCCCTGGCCCCACCCTTGTGGCAGCAGCTGCTGGGGCAGCCCACTGCTGCCAGCTACCGCTGCAGCTGCTGCCATGTTGCCTGTGCTGTGATGTGGTGCGCTCATACAAGCAGGCTGCTGCTGATGGGCCCACAGACTGTGTGGGCCGTGCACGTCTGCTGGTGGCGCCTGGTGGTTCCAGGTCATGTGCTGCGCAAAAACTGCACGGTCGCTGCCGCTGTTGCAGCTGCTGCCAGGCATGCTGATGCTGCTGCCACCGCAGCTGCCAATGCAGTTGTCAAGCATCAACCAGGCATCATCAGGGCAGAAGACCGCGGACCCTGCTCGGACAGGCTGCTGCTGCTGCTGATCGGCGCAGCTGCCTTGCAGGAGAGATAGCGACACGCTGGCTGTGCTGCAAGGACTAGCTGTGCCAGCTGTGGCCGCAGCATACTGCTCTTCTAGTCGGTGTTCGCCGCTGTCGCACTCCTCTTTCGCCACTGTTGCTGTGTAGAATGTGTTGAAGGCATGCCAGATGCTGTCGTCAAGGGCGTCATTGTGCAGCTGCAATTCCATGCTGCTCAGCTGCTTTGACGAGATCAAAGGTCGTCCCAGCGGCTTCTAGACGGCCAGCTGCTTCTAGACGGCTGACGGAGTGCGCAAAAGGCGCAAGTCACCCAGAGCGATTTGGGCGCCCAGGTGACTGCAAGAAATCAGCGCAGGCAGCGCTCACAGATAGTCGCATTCTATTCCTGTAAACTCAATGAACAACTCAGTGTTGCTGATCTCGCTGATCGGACGTCTCGTGAGAACTCACATTATCACCTAAGATTACCTACCAAGACAACAAATGCATCCTAAAGCGCCAGGAAGACGGATGAGTGGGGCTATCGTGGGGCTGTCGTCATTGGCCTCATGATGACTGGGGTGTCTGCTGGCTCCACGCTGACACGATCACACGCAAATACCGCTCAAACGTCCACCAATGCATGTCTACCCACCTTCAAAGCCTTGATAACCTTACACTGTAGACTGGAGCTTGAGCCTGACTCGGGCAAGATTGCCTCAAACCCAGGACCTGATGGGCGTGCAGCTGTATTTCACTGTTAACAATAGCAGGGCTTTTTCTTGACCAACTGTGTACGTCGTGAGACTGCAACTGGCCAGCTGGATCAAGTGCCACTCAGCACCTCTGCTTCATCATAGGCCGCCAACGTTGTCAAGCCACTTGAGGAGAATCACTGAGTGTTTTGCTAGCCAGGTGGTCACCTGCTGCCGATGGGTAAACTTCACGACAACGAGCTGAGGTTCGGGAAGAAGCCCTTGTGTCACTTCTTGAACTACGTAGGAGTGCACCCCAGCAGCACTCTGAACATTTGTTATCGATTATCCAAGCGGGAAGCCTTGTCATGGGGTGCCGCTTGCACGCTCTTCAACCGGAGTGTACGAAGTGCGGCCACAATCGGGTCGCGAGATTAGGTAACCCTCTGGTGGCCTCCGTGACATGGAGGTGCATCAAGTCTAACTACCGCCGTGGCATGCATCGAACGAGCCCAGGGCTTGCTTCACAGTGATAACTCACCAGTTAAGGCTTAGGGCGCTGTCGTCCAAGCTCAGTTCGCACATCCAGCGATTCAATAATCACGGCTGGATGACATCCCCACTGTTTCCTTTGAAAAACCTCCAAACGCCTTCTATCCTTTCAATATTCGTTTCTTGTGGCTTTGATGTGCCACTGCCTCCTCTGCTGGCAGTCAACACCTGTGACAGCCTGCAACGCGTCTCTTTGCTGCTGAACGGAGCTCACAGTGCTGCACATTTCGATGATTGCTCTAATTCTGAAACAAAGACCTGATCGATGTCTATAGCCTCGTGCATGTGCTGGCAATGAGTAACACTGTAAAGAAGCAGAAGTTCAAGTGTGTTCCTGTCCTACCAAAGAAGCAGGCTATACCGTATGAACCACGTGTTATCAATGTGACTCTGGGGCCAGCTTGATCCTCTAGTTCAGCCACAGCAAGGCAGCACCGCTGCAAGCGCAGCCAACACCGAGCAAACAGCAGCGCCCCACTCAGCACCCCTGTTGATGAGCAGTCGCACAACACTGGTGGGGATGGACGACTGGGAGATGATATGGGTACCCACTGGCATGAGTTTGAGGGCATGGCTGCTGACGGGGACGACCAGGCACCTGACGCAGCAGCTCCACCAGCAGCAGCAGGGGTTGCTGCAGCAGATGAAGCAGCAGCAGGACCTGCGGCTGTAGATGCAGCAGCAGCGCCACCATCAGCAGAGCCAGTAGCGCCTGCCGCAGCTGCTGAGGAGTCAGGCGTGCGGCGAGGTGAGACAGTCAACTACATCAGCTACAGGACACAGCTTTTGTTTGTGCCAGCAATCGTCTGCCTTGTGTGCACTGTGAAAAGTGTTTGCTCTTTTACTTAACTAGCATTCTGTCACTTTGGACACTTTGGACTGCATCAATCAATCAATCAATTGATCAATCAATCAATCAATCAATCAATCAATCACTTTGCGGGGGTGGCGACCTTGGAAGCCAGTGCGCGTCAAATAGCCAAATCTACATCTTCAACCATCACAACAACCATTTCAAGCGACACCGGCTGCTGCAGACGGTGACCAGCGCTCAGCGCCTGCCTTTGCGTTCGAACTTTCAGTTCGAATTTTTTTTTTGCTCCCAAGGCGCGCCTACGTGCACGCTAATCTCTTTAAACCGTTGTCTGCATGATGCTTGTGAAGTAGGGTGGCGTGCAGGGAGCGATCAGTGGACTTCGGGCACAGGGCAGCAGGCACTACATCAACTACACTGAATCCGACGCCACGCTTGAGGCGATGCTATGCTGCTTGGACTTTAATATAAGCAGAATGGTCCACTGGAACATGTGATTGGCATTGGCAATGGCTGCAAGGGTGTCAACGTGCTAGGGGCAGCACGCCCACTACAACGGTCACTGCTGGGAGCAGACCGACGGATTGCCTGGCGAGCTACTGTCACCGGGAACTCCAAGTGGGGTCACATTGCACTGAACGTGATGCAATGCATGCAGCGTGCCTTTGCAGATCGCCTGTCTTCCAGTACCTACCAGTTCTGCAGCAGCAGCAGCGGTAGAACAGCATGCCTGCATATGCATGAGCAGCACAGCAGCAACTGTCAGCAACATTTGCATCTGCGAGCAACAGCACCAGTATATCACACGCAGGATATCATTACACCTACCAGCCGTGTGGCCGATCCTGTGGCAGGTGTCTTGTTGTGTGCGATGTGGTGTGATGTGGCTGCTGCTACATTTGTGATTGTTGTTGCGGTTGCCAGTGTTCTTGCTGTTTGTGTTGTTTGTGCCTGCCGCCCACCCTGCCGCCCCTACTTCACAAGCTTTTGCTAAATATGACACAGGACCACAGGACGTCTCAGGAACAAAGCCTGGCAGTGCAGGCCAGCAGGGCCACGGGGGCCCCTGCAGGCCAGCGGCCAGCTCCTGGCCCTTGTGGTCCTGTGGCTCGCCTGTCCAGGCATTATGTGGTGATTAATGGCGCAGGCCATTCAATCACTGACCCTCGCTTTGGCTCAGGCCCGTCATCTGCCCCTGTATGCCCTGATCCTAACACACATGTGTGGCTGCAGGGTGCATGGCATAAAGTGTTCACTGAAACATATGCTGCCGCCGCAGGTAGATCTGTGGACACACCCTTGACCGCGAACCGTACGACCAGCGTTGCCGCGCTTTCTACTAACCCCGAAAACCCTGCTGCAGCTGCTGCTCCCCCTGCCGCTGCTCGTGTTGTTGCTGCTGCAACACCTGGTGCCCCTGCCGCAATTGAGGCTGAGCCGTCCAGCCGACCGAGTCCTGGGTCTAGCCGCGCCCAGACTCGCCAAACCAGGGATGAGAACAGTTGGGGTTACCAGGTGAAGCTGTTTTGCCCGCGCAGGACAGCTACCACCATCAACCAGGTGCGGGCGGCAGGCATGAGTGCAATTGCGCAGATGTCAGCAGAAAATGCACCACGTGACTTGCTCATTGGCAGAGCATTTTGGGCAGGAGAGACAGTTGTTGTGTTCACTCTGCCATCGTCTGCAGTGCGCCAGCTGACAGCCTGCATGGTAGTTATGCTGAAGCTGCAGCTTCAATGTGTGCTGCACTGGCGCGCTGTGTTCACTTTCAACGGCATGGTTATTCTCAGCGCACGTGGGGCATATGCAGGCCTCTCCCAGGTTGGCCGGCGCGAGCAGCAGTGCGCCGGCCTAGTGCTGTCTAACCGTTATGCTGCTCTTGAGCCTGATGCTGAGCCGTCCACAGATGATGAGGATGAAGAGCTTGTCCCTGCGTCAGAGGAGGAGGAGGAGGAGCTTGTTCCTGCGTCAGATGACGAGGAGCAGCTGCCCAGGGGCACACAGCCAGCAGCGCCTGCTGCCGGGGGTGCAGGCCAGCAGCATGGTCGCAGGCACAGCCAGCGCAGCAGCAGGGCATCCAAGCAGCGCCGCCACCGCCCCAGCAGGGCACCTGTGCGGCCGGGTGACAGTGGATTGCTCTGTGGCGTGCTTAATGTAAATAACATGCCAAAGTCTGGGTTGAAGTTGGTTGAAATTCACCACCTGCTTAAGGAACCCCGCTGTGACATCATGGGCTTCGTGGAGACCAAGGAGGCGCAGGGAAAGCAGCTGCCTGCAGATCACATCCCTGGATACAAATACATTAGTAAGCCCAGGGTTGTGCGGGCAGGGGAGCGTGCTTCTGGGGGTGTTGCAGTTGCTGTGCATGCCTCTGTTGCAAACGCGGTGAAAGTGTATGACTTTGCTGACCAGCAATACGACGAAGCGCTGTGGCTTGTGATGCCAGGGCAAGGGGGTGCACGCAAGCT
>CADDIJ020002658.1:0-32180 GCA_902809745.2 Tetradesmus lagerheimii | reverse complement strand
AATGGGTAACATGATGATGATGATGATCAAGCCATAGCATCAACGCCATCGGCCCCGCGCCCCCTCAGGAGCGGAAGAAAGAGGGAGCACTGCTCCATTGTGTTTGCAATTATTACGCACATCCCAAGCTTGGACAAGATACGCAGCAATGCCCCTGGACACCAGTCGGCAAACCCCCTTGCTACCCCAAACATCATCAGAAACAAAACGCAACAACTTGGTCGATGCATCAGTCAATGACAATACATTGTGCAATTTTCCAGCGCCACCAGCAACTGTCTGTTGCAAAACAGACCGAATCTCATCCAACATAGTATCTCTTTGAGCAGAAGTGGCAGGACAATCAAACATCAGATGTGACAAAGACTCAACATTCTGACCACAAGCAGGACACGCTGTATTAGAATCTGCTCTGCTACCCCCATAACGACTGGTACGCTCGTGCACACAAAGACATCCCATGCGAACACGCATCAGCAACTCAACGCCACGTGTTGGCGCACCAGCACACAAAAATGGCCGTCCTCTGTGTCACTTCTGCTAGGCGCTCTGCTGCTGTGTGGTTTGTCACCGCCAGTGTTTACCCAGCTCGCAATGCAGTCAAACTTGCACTGGGTCATTCACAAACCACATAACATTTGCTGTGTTCTCTGCCGTTGTGCTGTTTCCACGCATATGCCGTGTTTGCTGCTGCACAGGCTGCGCTGACAGGCAAGTCAGGCCCCAACACGCAGCTGATGGCAGTCGGTGGCATTGCGCTAGCAGTGACCACCATCGTGCTGGGTGTGCTGCTGGGTGGCAAGCGCAAGAGCCGGGCGTGAACTTGATGGTGAAGTCAGCGCAGCAATCGGGAACTTCACAGCAGCCTGCTGTCAGTGACAGTGGCAAGGATCTCGCTGTTGGGTATGTGTGGGTCTAGTGAGCAGTGTGAGGTTGCGCAGCAGGTGCCGGGATCGGGTGGTGACCGGCTTGTGTGAACTGAACGCAGCGGATGAGGCAGCAGCTGGGGTTGTTGGCTGGCCAGTCAGGCACGTGATTTTGTGTTGTGAGGATGCAGGGGTGTGTGTGATCGGTTGCGCAGCGGCAGCAGGCAGGTAAAGCACTTACTACTAGATGTCGGCAGGCAACAGCAGGAGGTTGTAATGGACTGAAGCAGCATTGCAGCAGTGCGTAGTACATACAAGAAGCAGCTTGCGTGGTAGCGCTGGGCAGCGGGTGTTGATGTCTTTTTATGCAGCTCTTGGCAGCGTTCGTGTCATGTCGCCTCTTTGACTGTACAGTATGATGCCATCAGAAGTGTCATGCTGTTGCTGGTCTTGTCAGCAGCACGTGTTCCCTGTGCTGGCGGCTACAGATCTGCACTAGCGGTGAAGCAATGGCGGCATAGCATGCCGCATGCTGTCAAGTTGCAGTGTAGCATGTTCAGGTGGCTCCCGTGGCTTGCACATCAAGCCTGCTGCTTTGAGTATGCCATGTAACGCCGTCCAGTCCAGTCTGTTGTTGCCAGAGTCAGAGTCTGACACCACCCCCATGCTGAAGCTGTGACGTGATGCTGGCTGTACAGCGGCTCACTGTACGCGCTGTGACTACTGGGTGGCTGCATCAAGCAAGCCTCGAGCGGTGTGGCACTGCCAATCATCAGCTATGGCAAGGTCAGGCAACCATGGCACCATGGCTCCCTTGCTGTCACCTTGATTTAACAGCAGCGGCAACCACCAACAGCTAACGCACAAATCAACCATTGGTGCAGAAGTCTGATGCTTTGATCTTGGGCATTGTATCGGTTGTGAAACAGCTCGACAGAACCAACAGCCTGCAGCCAGCAGTAGCACAACATGACCTTCTGCCAGGTGCACCAAACCATCGAACGCGAACTCAGGGCCTTTACACGCCGTTGGAATTTGCTTCGCCTAACCCTTTGGCGTCAATTGTTCAACCTGAGGACTATAGCGTGGACAGCGAGACCCTAGACCAGGCCCTAAACCATATACAGATCCACTGCTACCTGGCCGTTTGAACGGCCAGAATCAAGTTTCGATGTAGGTGTTGAAAGCTTGAATAGCTTTGTCTGGTGTCGCAATGCTTTGCGGGGACCCGTAGCACAGAAGCACAGAGGCCACACTGAGCACCATGCACCATTCGAAAGATTGAGGAGAATCACATGCTGGAGCTTATACTTAATGGCTTTTCAGGCAGGACATTGCAGCTGCCCTCGCTTCAGCAGGAGAAAGGTGTGCCTCGCTGCGAGGCCTCATCCTAGCTTTCAGCGACACACATGATCAGCCTGTCACCATTTTCATTATGTACAGGTACATCACGATCGTCTTGCACCCAGCAGGCAGGCGCGTTTGGTCGTTCGGCCAGGTGAGACACCTCCCAGCAGTAGGAGAGCTGTGGGGTCCACATCAGCTTGCATGCTGCT
This sequence comes from Tetradesmus lagerheimii, assembly GCA_902809745.2. NCBI lineage: Eukaryota > Viridiplantae > Chlorophyta > Chlorophyceae > Sphaeropleales > Scenedesmaceae > Tetradesmus > Tetradesmus lagerheimii. Next base: position 29,758 of record CADDIJ020002658.1, on the reverse strand, counting down.
TGTTTGTGCACGTTGCAACTTTCACTGTTGTTTTTCAGGGTGAAAATACACTATGTTATTGTGTACAGGTGTCCACAACGCAGCAGCAGCTGGAGAGCTTGCATTAGCAGGCGAGCTAGCTGCTGTCGACGAGCTCGTAAACAGTGTTGGAGACAGGCCCTGCAGCAGCAGTGCAGCTCCTTCACAGCAGCTGCAGCACCTGGTGGATGAGCAGCAACAGCAGCGGCTTGTAGGCCATGGACTTCCGCCGCTGGATGCCGCTGCAAGCCACAGTGTTGTGCAGCTGCACAATGGCTGGGCAGACCTGCAGTGCAGCAGCAGCTGTGCTGAAGCAGCCGCACTACAACAACAGCAGCAGCACCAGCAGCAGCTTCCGCTGCCAGTCAGGCAGCTGGATGCACAACCGCAGCAAGAGGTGCAGCAGCACCTGGAGCGGCTCAGAAGCAACAGCAGTGCATCCTCTTCAAACAGCGTCACCAACAACGCTGGGCCATTGTACAGTAGCAGTGACAGGCAGCATCACTATGATAGCTCTGATGTAGTTAGCTTAGGCAGCAGAGAGACAGCAGGCTCCAGCAGCAACGGCCACAGTCAACATGCTGCAGCAGGCACGCATGTGCAGCAACAGCAGCAGCAGCATGGTGCACAGTCTTTACAGTCGCCAGCAGACAGCAGCAGCTGGAGTAGCAGCAGCAGCGGCAGTAGCAGAAGCAGCAGTAGCAGGTTGGCCACACGCTTGCAGCTGGTCAGGCCGCTGGAAGGGCTTGCAGTTGCAGGAGGTGAGCACACGCCCTGAAGAACATAGTGCATCTGCTCTCTGAGTGGTTGGTCTGTGTGCATGCCTCCGTGGTTTGTGCGCCGAGAGTTTTTGGCTGGTTGGCTGTAACTCTGCATGCTGTCACATTCCGGTGGCAGGCGAGGGTGCAGCACGCAGCACTAAACATGCCATGTGTAGCTCGCACCTTGGCGTATGCCTCCTGACGACAGGATACCCAAAGATGCCTCAATCCATGTTGCAGCCAGCCATCACTGCTTCCATTACGCATGCAGCAGCAGGAGGTGAGCACACGCCTGGCAGAACCCATAGTGCATTTGCTGGCCGAGTGGTTGGTATGTGTGCATGTCTCCGTGCATCTTGCACTGGGAGTTTTTGGCTGGTTGGCTGGAACTCTGCGTGCCGTCACATTCTGGCAGCAGGCGAGGGTGCAGCAAGCAGCACTGTTGCCCTGGCTTATGCCTCAAAGACAGCAGGCTTTTCAGAGATTATTGAACTTATGTTGCAGCCAACCACCACTGCATCCGTTATGCATGCTGGTTTGGGTTTTGTTACACTGCCTAACACTGTGCCGCATCCGTGCATGCTGTTGCAACTGCACCTGCAGCTCGTGCATGCACACCTGCGCAGCTGGCAGCTTTCTGCAGTGCGCTGCAGCTGCCTGTCACAGACGCGCAGCGCTTGCTAGAGCAGCACCCGCAGCTGTTGGTGCTGCAGCCTACAGACGTACATACCCGCACACAGCAGCTTGCTGATACGTTGGGCGTTACTGCTGCAGCAGCAGCATACATGTGCAGCCGCTGGCCGCGGCAGCTGCTGCTGCGGCCTGCTGATGCTGTCCTGCAAGCTGCGCAGCAGCTGGCTGATGCATTGCAGCTCAACAGCATCAAGCCGGTGGTTGCTGCAGCATGCAGTGCACCAGCGCTGCTGGCGCGACCTCTGCCTGGGGTGCTGCAGCGGCTGCAGGGTGTATGCGCGTGGTTCGCAGTTACGCCAGCACATGCGCTGAGCATGGCAGCGCAAGCCCCTGAGCTGCTGAGCGATTCAGCGCCCAGCATACAGAAGCGAGCAGATGCGCTGCGCAGCATATTCAGGTTGAAGCCGGTCTGCGTGCAGCGGATGGTTGCAGCTTACCCAAGTGTGCTGTTCATGTCACCGCGCATCATGAACAACAAACTCAAGGTGCTGATGGCCATCATGCACAAGGATGCTCGCATTATCGGCCGAGTGGTCGTGTACAAGACGCCGCAGCTGCTGCGTCGCAACTTGGAACGAGTACGCATCTGCTACCAGCTGCTGCCGCTGCTGCTGCAGCGCAGTGAAGGCTTTGTATTTGCCATGGCAGCACACAACGGCCGGCTGCTGCTGGCGCAGGCTCCGAAGCTGCTTGTACGTGGGGCTCGCCTACAGGCTGCGCTGCAGCTAGTGCCAGCCTGGCAGCAGCAGTGGCAGCAGCTGCGGCCGCCGCAAGCTGAAGAGGGCTTTGCAGCAAACTACAGTAGGTTTGAGCGGTTAGAGTTCTTGGTAGCTACGCAGCAGGCTGGTAGTATAGGGCTGCTGGATGCGCTGCTGTTGCCAAGCGCTTCATTTGAGCAGTGGTTTGCAGGCTGGGGAAGCTGGTGGGAGGTGAAGGCGCAGCGCGTACGGCTGCAGCAGCAGCAGTTGCAAGCGCAACAGCAGCAGCAGCAGCAGCAGCAGCAGCAAGGGCAGCAGCAGCAGCGGCAGCGTTGGCAGCTGCAGCTGCAGCAGGCAGCTGGCCCGCAGCTACACCCTGGGCCTCAGGAGCAGCAGCAGCTGCAGCTGCAGTACCAGCAGCTGGTACACCAGCACTTGCGGCACATGCAGCACCGGCACCGGCAGCGGCAGCTGCAGTTGCAGCAGCACAGGGTGCTAGTGCTGCAGCAGCGGGTGTTGCAGTGGCAGCAGTTGCAGCGGCAACAGCAGCACCGGCAGCGGCAACAGCAGCAACAACAGCACCAGCTGCAGCAGCAGCTCGAGCTGGGGTCTGTCGCAGCAGTGCAGCCACTGCATCAGCAGCAGCAGCAGTTGCAGCAGCAGTTGATGAACGGAGGAGGGTACCTCTGGGGCAGGCATGTGCAGCCTGCTCAGCAGCAGCAGCAGCAGCATGAGCAACGTGCGCCTGGGCAGGAACAACGGCAGCTCCTGCAGCAGCGGCAGCAGCAGCAGCAGCATGTACTATTGCAAAGCCAGCCAGCACAGCCGCAGCAGCAGCAGCAGCAGCAACAGCAGCTAGACGCAGCGCAACCACCAAGTGTGGAAGCTGCTGCAGCGAGTGCGGGTGACCGCGTAAGCAGTGACGACAGCAGCAGCAGCAGCAGCCAGGTGCAGCAGCATGCAGTGTTAGCTGATGCACCAACAGATGCAGCGGCTCTCTTGCTTGAGGTTGCGACGCAGTCAGATGCTGAGCAGCAACAGCAGCTACAGCACCACAGCAACGGCTTGCAACGCCGTGCAATAGCAGCAGACCCAGATGTGTTTGTGCAGCCCAGCCGGCAGCAGCACATGTCGGATTTGGCCAGCAGCAACGGCAATGGTGCCAGGTACCTGCGGCGGAAGGCGCCGCTGCAGCAGCAGCCGTCACAACAGCAGCAGAGCCAGCAGCTGTGGCAGCCAGCAGCTGTGGCAGCCAGCAGCTGCCACTGCCGGGTTTGAGAGCTTGTATATTATGTTGCGTTTTGATGTTGGTAGGGTTGTGGGGCTTTTGAGACGGCCGCGTTGTGACAGGCAAATCATATGCCTGTCACAAATCAGCATTCATGTTGCCGCGGGCTTTGCCTCTGGGGTGCAGCGTCACTGACGCGCCGAGTGAGCCGAGAGGGAGCAGTGAGAGACAGCGCTGGCGCTGTGTTGGTGTGTGCATGGTTTTGTGTGTGAGGCTGTCAGTCCATGGATGAGTGCTCAGTCAGCACCTGTGCATGCTGCACGGTTCTGTGATGTTCACAGCTGTTGGAGTCATCACAGCAGTGCTGTGCCATGCGTGAACTTGCATGTAGCCACTTGAAACTGTGCACGGACGCATCTTTTGGGAAGTCTACACAGCGCATTCAATGCGGCGCATCGCAGCTCACGGGTTCCAGTCGTTGGCAGTGAGCCTCACTCGCGGGGCCCGCCAGAGGCAGACCGTCTCGCGCGCGCAGACGTACACGCGCAAACCTCAAACCCTCCTAATCAAGGTTAAGTGTCCGAGGTCGCGGCAAGATCCACACGTATGAGCACCACGACGATATCGCCATCATGTCGAAAACAGCGTCGGGCGTCACAATGCCCGGCGCATGCTGACAGCAATGTCGACAGCAGCTCAGCTACGAGCTAGCGGCATGTTTCTGCATCAAGCCATTTGCAATCAGTTACTCTCTGGCTGAAGTATCTTCCGCTAAAGAACAAAGCAGCTCAAGCAGCATGCGCCTCGTACGTAGATCCGTCCCTTTTTGCTGCTGTGGTGCACAGATCTGCACACAAGCCAGCCATTGCTAGGCTCCTGCAGGAGCAGAACCTCGGCGTGATCAATTGCTGTGCAGGCTGGCCAGCCTGCACAAGCACGCCGTCTGCAGTCAAAGCAAAACAAAGTGTTACAACCAGTTCTGAATCGCAGCCAAGTTGTGCGTGCTTCTGCAGTCATCATCATATTACCCATCCATGGGTAACATGATGATGATGATGATATTACCCATCCAAGCCATAGCATCAACGCCAATGCTTCTGCAGTGAAATAAATAGCAGTCTCCTAGCGTGTCGCAACCACCACACCAATGCAACCGCTGAGCAACTGACGCTCACAGCACTAGCCTGACCCTGGCAACAGCAAACAGGCTCACCTATGCGACTCCCTAGCAGCACCAGCCTGTGCTGGATAAAACAGGTACGCAACTGTCTACTACATATCACCCAGTGTTGCTCTGCCAGGGCTTGGAGCCTCACTGCCACTGGCAGCCTATCAGCATCCTCTCAGCCCGCACCTATTACCCATTCAGGCCCCACTGGGCGCCACCTCCACCACCAATTCGATGAGGATCATCGTCATCATATCACCCATTCGAGCCATAGCATCTAGGGCTTGTTGGCGTTGGCCCTGCTCCACGGCCACAGCGGCCTAGGGGCAGCCCTGGTCACCTGGGGCGGCGCCACAGCACCCGGCAGCACCGGCATTGCTGCCTTGCTGGCAGCAGCCTGAGGTGGCTTCGCGGTAGGTGCAGCTGCAGTGGCGGGCTTCTGCTGTGCTGCTGGCACGGCCGGCTTAGTGGGTACTACTGTTGCAGTGGGGCCGGCGATAACCTTGAGAGGTGCAGGGTTGGTCTTCTGAGGCTTCTTGCTGGCATCGCCTGACTGGCCCTTGGGCTTTGATGCGTCAGCTGCGCTGAACGACTGCACCTTGAAGCTATTCTTGTAGTTGGCGACCTCTGCATCTGACACGCACTGCCAGTAGAAAGGGGACTGGCGCAGGCAGGTGTTGCCCTCGGGGCATGCGGCCCATGCCTTGTCGCCGCAGAGTGCACCGGACTTGCAGGCACCCCCGTTGCCGCCACACTGGCTATACATGGTGGCAATGGGCTTGCACTGCCTGCAGATGTTGACCAACAGACGTACGAAGGCGAGATTTGAGCAGGTTTCAGTGGTAGAACAGCAAGACATGCATCATGCGTAGCCTGCGTCTGCTGTTTGTTGCTGGCAGACAGGCTTGAGGTCGGATACAGGCAGCATTGACGGCACCTTGCTGAGTCACGTTGAGCACCGTGCTTAACGTGACTGCCTGCCACAGCAGCTGACGTACCTGCTGTATTACCCTCTTTTTGACCCATCAGCTGCTTTTTTACGCTGTACATGCTTAATAAGGCAATGTCTGGGCAATGCACAGTCATACCAGCTAGCCTATATGCTGCTAGCTAGTGAGCATTCGGCTCAGCACTACATAGCGGTTATTGTGTTGAACTGCTGGTAGATGGTGTTGCTGCTGCTGACTCACACTCACCAGAAGAATGCTGTCATGCGCAGACACTTGAAGCCTTCAGCACACTGCGTGTCCTGCCAAGGGCCATCTGGGCAGCCTCCACCAGTGCAGCTGGTGCCACCGCACTGCGCCCAAGCCTTGATTTCAGTCAACTCCGCTGCTGAAGCACCAGCAGCCAAGGCTAGCAGCAACAGAGCGATTAATAGACGATCCATGTCTCCTACAGCAGCAACAGGCGCAGTAGCCGCAAGGTGGGTGGGATACACAGTGTTTGCCAAGGTGCTGCTGCTGCTGCTGAATTGCACGCAGGCCTGCAATGACACTGAAGCTGCAGCCTCTTGAATCGATGGTAAAACATTTATTTCTGGTATCCACGGGTGCAAGCCGCTGCTCCGAGCGCTGCAAGTGGTGTTTGGCGATCAACGGCACTACATTCAACTGAAGACCAACAGTGACGAGCGAACTGCACACTGACTGCTACCAGACTGCATTTGTACAAAATAGATTGCTCACCTCAATGTCAATGCAAGGTTGCAGGTAAAGTAGCTGGTTCGTTGGTGCTCAACCGACTGCTTCCGATCAGCCGATGTGCCACTGCAGCACTTCTATAAAGCCAAATAAACTGTCAATAATGGCTTGAACGGCGTTTTACAGGCTTCTTTCGGGTACTTGAACACCTTTGACCGGTGGTACTGTCATTACATTTGTCAGGCAGGCGAGGTTGTACAGCCAGGACACGAAAAAGCGCTGTGATGACCAAACGGCTATCAATAAGAGTCGAGCTCAAATCATAAGAGTACTTTGCGCCTGGCCTGTGTATATGCTTGCAATTTGAGCAGGATACTTCCAGCGATGCCATCAGTGTCATTCACATTACTGCACTCCTGTGTCAGACAATCCTCATCGCAAACATCTGGCGCTGTTGTATTACCAGTCAGGTTGATCAAGAAAACCAATTCAAATAACTCACAGCTGTGGGCAGATTTAGGTGATTGTCAGTGTGTGAACGTAATTTCAAACGTGACCAGGACGTGACGTCACGTCAACGTGACTGCTGCAAATGCCACTGTGGCACGTGACGTGCTGTGCACAGCCAGCATCACCACTGGCCGTTACCACGCTAGCAGTCATCATCATCATCATCATCATCATGTTACCCATTAAGCCATAGCATCAACGCCATCGGCCCCGCGCCCCTCAGGAGCGGAAGAAAGAGGGAGCACTGCTCCATTGTGTTTGCAATTATTACGCACATCCCAAGCTTGGACAAGATGCTCAGCAATGCTCCTAGATATCACTCGGCACACCCCCCTACTACCCCAAATATCATCAGAAACAAAACGCAACAACTTAGTGGATGCATCAGTCAACGACAACACATTACGCAATTTTTCAGCGCCGCCAGCAACATCACGCAAAACAGACCGAATTTCATCAAGCATAGTATCCCTCTGAGCAGAAGTAGCGGGACAATCAAACATCAGATGTGACAAAGACTCAACACCCTGACCACAAGCGGGACATGCTGTGTTAGAATCAGCTCTGCTGCCGCCATAACGACTGGTACGCTCATGCACGCAAAGACAGCCCATTCGAACACGCATCAGCAACTCAATCCCACGCGTTGGCGCACCAGAACACAAAAAGGGCCTAGCCCTTTTAAAACGCATGGCATCAGCATGTGTAGGGTGCACATGCGTGATGTAACGGCTCAAAGTAGAGTGCTGCGGTGATTCACAAACAATTCTGTCTGCATGCAGCTTCCTGACCTGACGGTTGATGTGATTCTTGCACGCATTAGCTCGATCAGCCGCCGCCTCAACATCCGCACCATACTTGCAAAGCAAACTCTGCACATACTTATGCCAAGGTGTCACCGCAACAGCACCACTAGGGCGCTTCCACTCAGCTGAAAACACCTGATGTGGCAACCGACACCACGCTAGCAGTGTCACTAGCAGTTTCAAAACCCGCACAATAGCATTACTGCCATAACAATGCTACTGTATCCGTGGTGCTGCTAACACCCTGGCAATGGCATGCAGAGCCCCAACAACTCCAAACGACGATGTAGAACGACAAATGATGCAGAACACAGAGTGGCACAACACAGTCATCAATTCAACCTCCCCTGTTTGACTCCAGCCCATCCCATACTAGGCTACTAGTGCGGCGACCAGAGCATCTCATAGCAGTCGCAGCCGCCTAACACTTGGAAAGTTCACAACTGCGACAGGAACTCCCGCACTTCAATTGATGGCATCAGAAGAACCTGCCTTGACATTGCCGGGATGCAAGCAGCTGCATCACCCGCAACAGCAGCCCGCATACTAGCTGCAGGAGACCAACACATCAGCTGGACACCTCAGGCGGCATTATCGTGGCAATGGACTCCTAGTGACCAAGCATCACTGGTTCGGAACATGTGACTGACATGAGCGGGTGCCATACACAAACTGACACGTTCAGCTCAGACCTCTGAGAGGGATCTATGCAGCAAGCAAGTTCACAGTGCACATGCCATACACAAGCGTTGGATGCTGTTATCTGCTGCACCGCCATCCCGTATTCAAGCCTCCTGCTGAGAGAGGAGGCTTGAATTCATACACCAGCTGACACAGAACATGATGGTGATGAGCAGCTGGAACCACCCCTCGCCTGAAGTGCACACGGCATCGAACAATGAAACGCAGCGGCAGCATAATGACAGCCACTTTCAGGCGAGCGACCCTTGCAACGGTTGCTGCGGCTAGACTGCAATGAAACATCAGCAAACGCCAAACCTCGACTCAAACAATATCCTGTCACTGGTCAGAGTGATGCATGCTGTGTATCCTGCTGCACGTAGCATTTCCTGCCTGGAGCCACTTTTGTCCTTCAGGCAACAATACTCTCAATAGCTCAGACTGCCTGCTTACTGCTGCTACTGCTGCTGCTGCTGCCACACCAGTTGGGGGGCGCTGCAGTGTGCGGTGCCAAGCAGTAGCAGCCCTGCCGCCCCACATATGACATCACCGCGGCACATCCTGTCAACACAACACAATCTATATGAATGTGCAACCAAAACATGCTACCTCAATCAAGGCCACAAACAGATCGCAAACATGTCACTGCTACCTGCCTGCTGCCTGCCGAGCAACGCACCACCCTAGCCCCGGGTTCTTGCAAGCCCACAGCCAACACTTCTGATGGATTGGGAGCAATGATACCAAGCTGCTGCAAACAGAAAGACCTCCATCAGCATGACACTCATGTCATGCCCAGCTAAAAATTGCCACAGCACACTGTTAAAAGACACCTATGTCATAGCTCTTGCCAGCAACAAAGAACCAATCAAACAATCATGCACGGTTGTGCGCACCATGCAACACGTCCGCCATCAAGCTGCAACCCCACAGCACACAACTGCAGCAAACCTCCGCCCTGTAGAGCAGCCAGCAACAGTGCCCGCTCCCGTGCACCTTCACACATCACCCTCTTCAGTCGTCAAGTTGCAGCTTGCATGGCCCACCAGCAGCGGAAGCAGAAGGCGACATGATGCTGAAGTGCATCAACCGCACCACCTCTCGCAGCGGCACAAACCTGCACAGCCGGTCCCCAAAACCCTGCCGCTGCTGACTCAGCATCCTAAACCCTAGGCTCACCACGACGCCTAAACCGCACGTCAGCACGACCAAACCCGCCTCTGCCACACTCGCCAGCAGCAGCCGCCGCAGCGGCGGCAACATGTTGAATGGGCCTTCTGTTGCGTGCATGCGCAGGAGTGCCGCGATTGGCGATGTGTAGCCATTGAGAGCGGACAGCAGGGTGAGGCATGCCCACGTGGCAGCAGCAGCAGCCCGGTAGGGCAGCAGGCTCGGTAGCAGCCAGGGGAGTGCTAGTAGGCCCAGGGAGAGAGCTGAGCTGGCGACGCATTCAAACGCTGACAGCAGCCGGGAGGGCGGCACCTCATCAAATTCCTGCAGAAAGAGTGATGAGTGAGGATGCACGGGATATAAGTGAGATGCGACATCAAGGATTGAGGCAGACAGGTTTGCTTTGGTACAGCCAAGAGCAAGCAGGTCGAGGGCGCGGTGTCCTGCTGCACTGTGTGCAGCTACTGTTGGTGTAGCAGATTCGCCGCTGTGACGCCACAGCAAGAAGTGAGGCAGACAGGTTTGCCATGATAGGGCCACAAGCAAGCAGGTCGAGGAAAGTGTGTCATGCTGCACTGTGTGCAGCTGCTAATGGCGTAGCAGAGGTTCTTTCACGGCACGGCTGAGCTGAGCTGCTGGTCTGCGCTGTCACAGCCGTCCCCCCTCACCTGCACATCCTTCCTGCTGAAGAGCTGCTGGAAGCTGGGCTACCATGGCGAAACGATCTGCCTTAGTTCTTGCTGTGGCGTCACATGTTATTAGTGCATTCCCCCCTCACCTGCACGTCCTTCCTGCTGAAGAGCTGCTGGAAGCTGGGCGGGTCAACCTCACGCAGCGCCTGCAGGACAACACCACAACAGAAAGCTGTTACAAACAGTGCAGACATGTGGTCACTAGGCTGGCTTTCTCTGGTCAAAGCAGCCAGCGTGTCTCAACAGTAGTAGCTGCAGTAACCTGCCACAAAAAATGTGCATGCTGTGAAAGATAGTGTTGAGCTGTGGTAGCACGCACATGCACCGGCTGTGACATGTCCAGACACACACACACCCATCAGCCGCTGGCATATGCAGATCACATGATATACTGTTACTGATGGGCCTCAGACGCGCAGCTGCCCACCTTGTATACGCGCAGCTTGTGCGACTCTGCGGTCTCGTAGTTCAGCCTGCGGCCCCTGCGCTGGCTGCAGCAAGGCAGCAGAAACCCAATACAGCACAGCAGGTATGGCTTACAAGGATTGATTATTATTACAGCACAGCAGTGCAGCCGTATGAGGAGTGCATAAGAGAGAGGGGCGCACTAGTTGGATGAGGCATGACTCACTGTTGCCGTGCCCACACAGTGAGTCCATGCCAGCAGCCACTGTTGCCGTGCCCACACAGTGAGTCCATGCCAGCAGCCACTGTTGCCGTGCCCACACAGTGAGTCCATGCCAGCAGCCACACCAATCGCGGACTTACTACCACCTCCGTCAACACGCCCCTAGGCCGCCACGCATGAGCCCCTGCTGTGCTCATCACCTGGTGCTCATCACACCTCGGCACAGTGCAGCACCACTGGCAAGCTGGCAGACTGGCTAGACAGCTGGCAGACATTCGCTGCTCATTCTCATTTTCTGCTCGCTTACACACATATTGTGACACGCTACCCACCAACATCAACCCCTGCTGCGCGGCACCTCATCTGACCACCCGTCTATTGAGCTTGCTGTCTCCGTTTGCTAAGTCAAATGCAAATAGCAGGAGAAAAGAATAGCAGCAGAAGAGCTCGTTGCTGCGCACCTGATGTGGCTGCGGAAGGCTGGTGAGGTCTGCAGCGCCTCTACACTGCCGATGAAGGGGGAGCCAGCCGCACACTTGGACAGCAGCTCAGGCCCCCAGCCTGCAGGACACACAGCATGCATGCAACAGCGCGACATCAAGCATATAAACAGCACACTTGGACATCAGCTCGGGCTCCCAGCCTGCAAACATGTGCACACAGCATGCAACACGTTCAGCAAACACGAGAGGCATGCAACGACGATGAAGGGGGAGGCAGCCGCACACTTGGACAGCAGCTCAGGCTGCCAACCTGCAAACATGTACACACAGCATGCAACACGTTCAGCAAACACGAGAGGCATGCAACGACGATGAAGGGGGAGGCAGCCGCACACTTGGACAGCAGCTCGGGCTCCCAGCCTGCAGATGTGTACACAGCATGCAACAAGTGACAAACACGAGAAGCATGCCACGGCGATGAAGGGGGAGGCAGCTGCGCACTTGGACAGCAGCTCAGGCTCCCAGCCTGCAGGGCAACACACAGCATGCAACAACGCGAGAGGCTTTCAACAATAGTATAATTCGCAAAGACTGGCGTGTCGAGCCGGACTGGTATGGCAGACCATGATGAAGGGGGAGGCAGCCGCACACTTGGACAGCAGCTCGGGCTCCCAGCCTGCAAACACGTGTACACAGCATGCATTCAACAAAGACGGGAAGCATGCAACGCTGATAAAGGGGGAGGCAGCCGCACACTTGGACAGCAGCTCGGGCTCCCAGCCTGCAAACATGTGTACACAGCATGCGTTCAACAAACACGGGAAGCATGCAACTCTCTCTCTGCTAGAGCTGTTCGCAGCACCCATTGCACTTCAATTGTACATTGCTGGTTCCTGCACTGTAGTGGCGGCTACAGACAGCACGTGGCTGCTGTCACAATGCCTGCAGCATGATAAGTTGGACTCACTTGACTCAGGCTCCTGCTGCTCTGGTTGCACCTGCTGCTGTTGGCGCCTGGTTGCTGGCAGCGGTGTGCTGTACATCCGCTGCTCCTGTTGCTGCTTGGCCTGCTGCTGCTGCACTGGCGGGTCTGGTGATGCCCACACTGCACCGTCTGCGTCACAATCAGGAGCCCTGAACCTGAAAGGCCTGCCAGGTGCATGGTCACTGATTGCTGATATGAAGTCTGTCTGCAGCGTCGCAGCGGGCTCTGCTGGCGCTGCTGCTGGTGCTGCTGCACGGCGCGGGGACGTCTGTGTGCAGTCTGGCGATGGTGGCCTACGAGCTGGTGATGCCAGCTGCGAAGAAGCTGCATCTATCGGCACCCTGCAGGGATTCAGAAACAAAGAGAAGGTCAGCTTGTCACCAGTCAACGCTGCTGGAGGTGAACTGCACGAGTGCAGGCCATCAACCAACAACCAAGTTCTCCATGTGGACTCAGGTAGGGTTGACCTTGTGTGTGGACTGTCAACACAAACAGTAGCATAAATATGCCATTGCAAGCTGCAATACTAGCTGCTGCAGCTGGAATAGTTGTTTCAGCAGTAGTGCTGTTACTGGCATCCAGCAGCAGATGTCGACACCGCATGCTCTGCAGTACATGTACACAGCATGCATTGCACTGCGGCTGTTGCTGGCCCGGTAGACTCGTGATGACAGCTGCAATGCAACCAGCCTTTCTATGCATCCACAATAATAACGAACAGTGATAGCAACAGTCACCTGTGCTGCTGTTTCCTTTGGCTCTTGGCAGTCTGCCGCAGCCATGGCCACGGGAGAACAGACACAAGCATGTATGCTGCCAGCACCACGCACAGGCAGCCACCAAGCAGCAGGCTGTGGTCAGGCTGGTAGTCTGCATCGTAGGCAACCTCTGCCTCGGCTGCAGCTGAGTTTGGAAGGTGTCCTGAGGCTGCCATGGCAGCAACAGGTCCTTGTCCGATACTGCTGGAGTATATGTTCGGTGTGTCCGCTGTCAACAGTAAGTAAAGTACAAACTTCTTACAAACTTTGAACAAAGTACTGATTGGGTCAGTGCGACAGGTATCGTGAACCAACCTCGGTTGCAACAGCAAGGAAACTGATGGTACCGGACAAGGCACGCTTACATGGTGAACAGCAGTCGGACAGCAGAAAGTTGAACTGTGTTAGCATGTCCGTATGTTCGCAGCGGACGAGAAGCAAACGCTTGCTGGCTGGTTCAATCAGCAGAACCGCAATACCCGAGGAGCTGCTCCTTCACCCCGGTGGTGAGCATTCATGCCTAATGTTTGATCCGTTACGTAACTATAGTAAGCGGGGGAGCAGACAGGCAGCATGATGACAGTGAGCATTTGAATGGCGATCATCGAGCAGTCGGCCTCCCTCCGTGTCGCAGGAGGACCTTCTGGACTATTGCAATGATGCTGAGACGAGCAAGTGACTTCTTAAGTAACGTTTAAAGGACCGAACGATCAGACTGGCTGGCGTGATGTTTGCGAGGGAGTTCAGGTGGGCACAGCACGTCAGGTCGTGACAGCTTTTACAGCAATGATCATGTTGTACTTCAATCATATCATTCAACACTTCGTTTTGGCGCTTGGCAGCGTGGTCAATGAAATCACAGCACGGTCTCTTTCAGCGTGCATCACTTCTTTACGCCTGAACGTTGAAAACATGTTTTAGCTCTTTGAATAACTTTCTGGAGGTTATCTTTGGTTGCTGGGTGCCTGTGGTGCGCGTGGTGCCATGTCAGTTTGTACTGTGCATAGCAGCTTTCACAACAACAAAGGGTGGACACGGTGTGAGCCTCTTTGAACTCGATTATACATAATATTCTGGCATAATCATTGCAATGAGTGGGCGAAACTGCAACCATGGGGCCCCCAGGCCCAGACAGCAGCATGCTGGCATACAGCAGCAGTAGCTAACAACGCCGCTGCAGGCACGATGCATGATCTTACGCATGTATGCTACCAGCAACCCGCCTGACATGCTGGTGTGTCTGTTTCTGCTTTTTTGCAGGCCTCAGCAGTAGCACAGGGCTGGGGCTGGCTGTAGCTGAGTTGCGCACGCGTGAGGCAGCAGCAGCAGCAGCAGTAGCTACTGCTGCTGCAACCACTACAACAGCGCTGTTGCAGAAGCAACAGCAGGAGCAGACAGCATGATGAGCCCAGAGCAGCAGCAATTGCAGATGCAACAGATGCAGTACCAGCAGATGCAGCAGATGCAGCAACAGCAGCAAGCTATGGCGCAGCAGCAGGCGATTCAGCTTCCACAGCAGCAGCAGCAGCAGCTGCAGGCCATGCAGCCACAGCAGATGCAGCAGCAAGCAGCTATGCAGATGCAGCAGCATCAGCAACTGCAGCAACAGCAGGCTGCTGTTGCTCAGCAAGCAGCCATGGCAGCGCCTGTTGGTGCTGCTGCAGCAGCAGGTGGCACTCCACCAGCAGCAGCACCGCAGGAAGACTCGCTGGAGCAAAGACGCAGAGAAGATGTCCTGCTGGAAAAGGCACGACTTATAACGGTGAGTTGAATTGCCTTTAATGCTGTTAGACAAGTCAAATGTAGCTGAAGCGTACCTTGCCACAGCAGCAGCGGCAGTGGTGCAGTCTGCGGGGTGGGGCAGAGGCGCACTGCAGCCGCCATGAATAGCAGCTGGGCTCGTCAACACACCTGCAGCAGCAACAGCACGGTTCTCAGGCATCGCACAGAAACGTATGGATCCGAATGTGGCTTGCAGTGTGCAACAGCAGCTGTGGTATCGGCTGCAACAACACCAGCAGTAGCGCGCACTGGCTGCACAGCTGTTGAATGATTCTTACTGCTGTTTGGATGTGCTCACCCTGTGGCGCATACCCTTCTGACGAGATGGTTTGTGTTGCCTTCTGTTCTCTTTCGGCTCGGGCAATTACAGGCTGAGTACCAGCGCCTGGCGTTGGGCTATGGCCCCCGCTTTGAGGACCCCCACCGGCCGCTGACTCACTGGGACTTCCTGCTCAAGGAGGCCTACTGGCTGGCACGAGACGTGGGCCAGGTGCGCAGCAGCAGCAACAGCAGCGACAGCAGCAGCAGCAGCAGCAACAGCAGCAGCAGGACTGAGAGCAGCAACTAACGCCAGCAGCAGAAGGAGCAGCAGCAGGATCGAGAGCAGCAACTAACGCCAGCAGCAGCAACAGCGTGTTGATCGCCGTCCGGGAATGGTTGTGGCTCTGCAGCATAGAAGTGGCTTGCGGTGGTGGAGCGGGTATTGATGGCAGCTGGTAGCAGCGCTGTGCTTCAGCACTGGCAGCTGCGCATGCAAAGCACTGGGTCTGATAACTGATGTGTGCTTTCGATGTTCATGCCTGACTGTATGACGCTGGCATGATGCTGTGAGCATCAGTTGGTGCGTGCAAACAATCGACAGTGAGCTGCGTGAGAGGAGTGGCCTGCAACGTGTGAGGCTCTTGTCACTGGGCTAATCACCACCCGTGGTGTTTTGTGATGTGCGTGCAGGAGCGGCTATGGAAGCGGCGAGCAGCGTACCACATAGGGCAAGCAGCAGCTGCTGAGGGCAGGCGGCGCCTGGCTGCTGCAGCGGCAGCAGCAGAGGCAGCAGCAAAGGAGAATGCCAGCAAAGCCAAGCAGGAAGAGGAGCAGCAGAAGCAGAAGGCAGAGAGTATAGCAGGTAGGCAGTCTTTTGTGCTCGGGAGTTGAGTTGACATTCAAGGTCGCCCTAATCTGTCTAAAGGCATCTTCGCACATGTCAGTCGTCCTGTTGCATACCTGTGGCTCTGTGTGTTACAAGTATGCTTCCAAAACCCGCTGGTGTCTGGTGCTGTTGCCGACCTGCTGATGTGAACTTTGTTTCTATTATAATCCTTCGTCTTCCTCTTTTGCTGCTGCTGCCGCCGCTGCTGCTGCACCACCAGACATCCTAGCACTAGACCACACCTGCTGGTGTATAGTCTGCTTGTACTCAGTTTGTGTTTTGCTGCTGCTGCTGCTGCTGCTGCCGCTGCCCCGCCAGACATCCTAGCGCTAGACGAGCCCAGCCTGGAGCTCACGGTGGACTTCCTGCACTTCTGGGCCAACAACGGGGAGTTCACGCAGTGTGTCATCGCACACATGGAGAACGCAGACGTGAGTTGGGTTGTTTGCTGGCCAGCCATTGCAACACACCCAAGCAGCAGCAGCAGCAGCAGAGTGCCAGCAGTTGTTGTACAGCAAACAGCTGTTGGGATGCAAGGCTGCGGCAGGTTGCGGTGGATCTGCAGGACTGTTATCCTGCAAGCAAAGTGCAGCAGCATGCGAAGGAGGCTTGGCTGCAAGCTGAGCAGCCAGATGTGGCGCTTATGTAGTTGCTGTGGTGCTGCCTCGTCCACTGCCTGGCTTGCTGTGACGTCATTCCATGTGCATGTCTGCCCGGCCTCCTGACTCGCTGCAGGTCCAGCGCCTGCTGCGCATCTACCAGTACAGTAACACAACTAATGTGTTGTTTCAATCTGCCTGCGTGCCTCACCCCCTGCAGGTCCAGCGCCTGCTGCGCATCTACCAGTACAGCCAGAAGTACGAGGCCGACTGGGAGCTGGCCTGGCTGCAGGCGGAGCAGCGTGCGGCAGAGCTGCGCAAGAACGAGCCGCAGCCGCAGGAGGACGACGCAGCAGGTGCGGCTGGGGTGGGGGGTGGGGCTAGGACGGACCAGCAGCAGGGGCAATATTGTGAAGCTGCAGCTGCCGCGGCCCGTTGCAAATGCAAGGCTGAGATGCCCAGTCGAACCTGCTGCGTGTACACGGACTTGCTGTCCATCTTAATTGTCGCAGCTGGTGCCGAGCGCGGCGGTTCATGTGCTCTAAAGTTGCGGCAATGTGCCAAAGGTTCACTTCGCAGTCATGACAGCAGTCATAACAAATTGTTTGCCGGTGCGCCTGCTCTCCATCACGTATTCCGTGGCGTGCAGCTGCGGCCAAGCGCGGCAAGCGCAAGGGCCCCAAGGTGCGGATGCCAAGCGTTCACTTTGCAGTCATATCAAACTCTGTGCTCGTGCGCTTGCTCTCCAACACTTGTGTTGTCACTTTTCTTGCAGCTGCTGCCAAGCGCGGCAAGCGCAAGGGCCCCAAGGTTCGGATGCGCCAAGGGTTGTTCAGTTTGCAGTCATACTAAACCCTTGCTTGCCTGTGCACATGCACTTTCTTTGTCGTGTCCTTGCAGCTGCTGCCAAGCGCGGCAAGCGCAAGGGCCCCAAGGTGCGTGTGGACGGCGAGGACGAGCTGGGCGACGAGCTGGGAGGCACGCCCACGCCCATGGTCATGCCAAAGGCAGGCACAGCCGCACACGCGGCCTACGCGGCAGGCAGGGACAAGCGCAAGCGCAAGGTGGGCGTGGTTCGATTGATGATTCTGAAGTAGGTGGCTGTAACTGACTCAGCACATCAGCAGAGGTGGAGGCGTTGTTCCTGCAGCTTAGGGCCTCATCATCATCATGTGACCGATTCAAGCCATAGCATCAACGCCATCGGCCCTGCGTCCCACTGGAGCGGAAGAAGCTCAGGGCCTGTGGTGTATTGTGGTCGTGTCTTCTTGTCAAGAAAGCCTGGTGTCGCAAGACCCCCTACTGCGTTCTGCCGGGGTTGAGTCACAGTTATGCGATTGACGCACTCGTTGTATGTATGACACACTGGCTGCATGTCAATGTCACCGCCCGCAGAACCGCGACTATGACGACGAAGATTACGTGCAAGGTGGCGGCGGCGTGACCATCAAGACGAACCGAATGGGCGATAAGCGCCTGGCCGGCATGCCGGGCGCAGGAGGGGGCATGCCACGCAGCAGCAGCGACATGAGCTTGGCGGCCATGCACGCAGGGCAGGACCCGCGCAATTTGAACAAGCGGCTGAAAAACCAAATGGCGCCCAAGCCGGGAGAGCCGGGGCAGCCACGGTGCGTTACTTTGCTGCGTTACTTTTTCGTCTTCATGTGATTTCTGGGCTGCAATGAGCGGCTGTGATTGAGTCATAGCATATTGTCAGGATCTCCTGCACATCCTGGTTTCCTCTGCACATCTCCTGCGTCTGACAGTAGCCTGTGCGGTTCCCAACATTCGCCTGTGCTGTGATGTGCTGTGTTTGGTGCGCTGCTGCAGGATGCATAGGCAGCTGAGGCAGCAGCGCAGCGGGCTGCCGCACGCACCAGCATGCAGCGCTCGTGTGTGTTGTTTCCTCTGCACATCTTGTTGGCAATGCTTGTGTTGAGTCTGACAGTAGCCTGTGTTGTTTCTTGTGCTGCTGCAGGATGCACGGCCAGCTGGGCCAGCAGCGCAGCGGGTTGCCGCATGCGCCAGGCACAGTTCTACCGCACTCCTGGGGCTACACGTTGCATCCTGAGTCTGACAGTAGCCTGTGCTGTGTCGTGTTCTGTACTGCAGGATGCATGGGCAGCTGGGCCAGCAGCGCAGCGGGCTGCCGCATGCACCAGCATGCAGCGCACATGTGTGTAGCTTCCTCTGCATATCTTGTTGGCGACGCTGATTTTGATTCTGACAGTATCTGTGCCATGTACTGTACTGCAGGATGCATGGGCAGCTGCCAGCAGCGCAGCGGACTGCGGCATGCAGCGCACGTGTGTGTTTGCTTTTTGCGTACACTCGTCTCGTGCCTGGTTCTGACAGTAGCCTGTGCTGTGCCATGTACTGTACTGCAGGATGCATGGGCAGCTGGGCCAGCAGCGCAGCGGGCTGCCGCACGCACCGGGCACAGTGCTGCCTCACTCTTGGGGCTACGATGACGATGCGCTGCTGGCTGCATTGGTTGTGGAGTACGGCTACAACTGGCACTTCATCGCGGACACATGCAGCAGCACCAGCGCACTGCAGGTGTGTGTGCGGGGGGGGGGGGTGTAGCTGCCTTGGCAGTACAGCAGCAGCTGCAGTTGCGTTGGTATGGGAGCAATGATGGGCCTGCGCGCTGCCGTGGCAGCACAGCAGCTGCAGTAGAGATGGCGCGGCCGTGTACTGTGTGCCTGCATTCGCTGCTGTTAGCATGAGTGCTGCCTGGCTGGTACCACCACTGGCACAATATCACTGACTCGTGCATATGCTTGGTTGCTGCCGCTGCAGGGTGTAACGCGGCGCTCCGAGTGGTGCAAGCAGCGCCACAACCAGATCATCAAGTCGGGGGAGCAGCAGGCAGCAGCGGCAGGCCAGACGGGGCCTGATGGGCAGCCGCTGGACGGCGCAGCAGCAAACAACAACCTCGCCAACCTCAGCAAGCACCAGGTGGGCCTTTCTTTAGGTGGCAGTGCTCTGTTGTGATGTTCAGTGTGCATGTGGCGAAGTGGCAAGCAACAACCTGGCAAACCTCAGCAAGCACCAGGTGCGCATCGTTTAGCCGGCAGTGCTCTGTTGAGATGTGCGGCGTGTGTGTGGCGCAGCAGCAAACAAGCACCTGGCCAACCTCAGCAAGCACCAGGTGCGTTAGGCTCTGATCTTACCGCTGCCTGGGTCGCTGGCAACCACCTGCTTGTGTACACGTGCGTCTGGGTCAGACAGCAAGATTGCGGCGGTGGGGTGCATTGATAAAAAGAAACTGAAACAACAAATTGGCCAACCTCAACAAGCACCAGGTGCGTTAGGCTCCACTCGTACCGCTTCCTGTGTCGCGGTGGGTATGGGCCGTAGCCTGAGGAAGGTTTTGGCGGTGCGTACGACCAGGGCGATTGTGCAGCGTGTATGTGGTGACATGGCAAACAACAACCCGGCCAACCTCAGCAAGCACCAGGTGGGTTTATGCTCTGCTCTTACCGCTGCCTGGGTTGCGGTGGGTATGGGCCGTAGCCTGAGGGAGGTTTTGGCAATGCGTATGATCAGGGCGATGGTGCAGCAGTGCTCTGGTGTGTTGTGCAGCGTGTATCTGGTGACATGGGAAACAACAACCTGGCAAACCGCAGCAAGCACCAGGTGGGGCTGGGTCGCAGCCTGAGGTCCTGGCGATGCTTATGGTAAGCACTGGTGCGGCAGTGCTCTGTCGTGACGGGCAGCCGCTGGATGGCGCAGCAGCAAACAACAACCTGGCCAACCTCAGCAAGCACCAGGTGCGTTAGGCTCTGATCTTACCGCTGCCTGGGTCGCTGGCACCATTTGCTTGTATACACGTGCGTCTGGGTGGGCCAGACAGAAAGATCGTGGCGGTGCGGTGCGCATGATAAAAAGAAACAGAAACAACCTGGCCATCTCCAGCAAGCACCAGGTGGGGCTGGGCTGTAACCTGAGGTCCTGGCGATGCGTCTGATAAGGGCAATGGTGCAGCAGTGCTCTGCTGTGTTGTGTCACACATACTGTGGTGCCCGGTGCTTGTTGAAGTTGGCCAGGTTGCTAGCCAAACCACCAACGCGGGTGGTATGGCAAGTCACCTGGCCAACTTGAGCAAGCACCGGTCACAACAGTAGGTGTGACATGCTGTTGCACATGTGTGACATGCTGTTGCACATGTGTGACATGCTGTTGCACATGTGTGACATGCTGTTGCACATGTGTGACATGCTGTTGCACATGTGTGACATGCTGTTGCACATGTGTGTGGCAGCGTGGATGATGCTGCGCTGACTGGCAATGATGCTGCTGTGCTGCTGTTGCGCTGCGCGGCATGTGTGCGGTGGTCTCCGCGCCAGGCTGCACAGCATCACCAGCACTTGGAGACTGGCGCTTTGTTGGGTGTGGTATGCAGATTATGATGCACTTAACTGCAGCATGGTGGGACTGACAGCGCGTTGCTGCTAGGTGCAGTGGCTGCAGTCTGCCATCTCACCAAACCTTGCTGCTGCTGCTGCTGCTGCTGCCGCGATTCAGGCCAAGGAGCTCATCATGCGCAGCCTGCCAGTGCCGGAGGGCGTGCTCAAGCGCCACGTGGACGCCATCGCGCCAGCATTCACCAAGAAGAAGGCACAGATGCTGCAGGTGATTACATTTGCCACTGATTCCTTTACCTGCTGTAGCAGGCTTGCTTTCAGTGAGTTCTCTTTGAAAGGCACAGATGCAGGTGATAATACATTGCAACACATTGCTATACCTGCTGCATGTCTGCTGCGGTCTCTTGGTGCTGGTTTCATTGGAGGTAGCAGCACAGGCGGTGCAGTGCAGACTTGCCAGCTTGCTTATGTCCTCACATGTTGTTCTGACAAGTGCTGTACCGCTGGCGTGCTGTTGTGCGCCTGCCATCTGTTCCCTGCTGTTGGCTGCGCAGGATCGCGACAACGTGCGCCGGCAAAACATGGACCTTGCCGAGCCACATGCGTCACATTTCAAGCTCACGCAGATGGCCCTGGGCCAGTCTGGCGGCCGCATCCTAAGCCCGCTGGAGATCACAGAGCAAGAAGAGCAGGCCAAGAAGCAGCAGGCAGCAATGGCGGCACAGGCAGCACGCCAGGCAGAGCTTGAGCGGCAGCAGCAGGCGGCGGCTGCACAGCAGCAGCAGCAGCAAGCAGCAGCTGCGGCTGCGGCGGCCGCACAACAACAGCAGCAGCAGCAGCCGGGGATGGCGCAGCAGGCAATCAGCGCAGGGGCAGCGCCTGCTGGCGGGTCGATGGGCAGTCAAGGCGGTGCAATGCACCCGGGGACAGCCGCGCAGGTGCAGGCACAGCATGCGACGCAGCAGCAGCAGCAGATGGCAGCGCAGCAGGCGATGGCGGCAGCGGTAGCAGCACAGCAGGGTGGAGGCATTGCTCCTGGCATGGGGCTGCAGCAGCGGCCTGGCACACCGGGGCAGGTCAACTCTGCAGGTGAGACGAGTATGTTATGTTATGTTATGTTATGTTATGTTAGTAACATGTTATTGGCAATGGCGCAACTGTCACACCAGCATATGGCGTGTGCAGTGTTGCTGTGTGCTGTGCAGCTATTGTAAGCATTGTAGTGAGTGCAGGATGCAGCTGTGTTTGGCTTGAGCGTAATGGAGCATCGTTGTGCATCAGCGGCGCTTCCAGGGCTGCGTCGCCTGCAATGATCACAATGGCATTTTAACTTATCTCTTCCTGTCGCATAGCCCAGCGTGTCGGCAAGGTGCATGGTGCTGTTTGACTGCAAGATGCCGACTGCCTTACCGGCATCACTGCATCTGCCGAAATGCTGCGTGGTTGTGCAGGTGCAGCGGCCAACATGGCAGCACTGCAGGCACAGC
The DNA here is from genome assembly GCA_902809745.2 of Tetradesmus lagerheimii. Taxonomy (NCBI): domain Eukaryota; kingdom Viridiplantae; phylum Chlorophyta; class Chlorophyceae; order Sphaeropleales; family Scenedesmaceae; genus Tetradesmus; species Tetradesmus lagerheimii. Next base: position 7,491 of record CADDIJ020002658.1, on the reverse strand, counting down.
GGCAAGGCTCCCTGCCAGGTGCCACCCCCAATGCAGCGCTCACACCAACATCGTCAGCGCAGCTCATGCAAGCTCAAACCAGTGGCACAGCAGCAGCAGCGGCGGCGGCTGCTGCAGCAGCTGCAGCGCAGCGGGCAGCAGCAGTGGCAGCAGCAGGTGGGGTGCGGCCGGGGACCCCTGGTGCTGTTGGTGGTGCTGCTGCTGGGGGCGTGGCGCCACGACCTGGCGGGCAGCAGCAGCAGCAGTTCACAGCGGAGCAGCAGAAGCAGATGATGCTGATGCAGCAGCAGGCCGCAGTGGCGCAGCAGCAGCGGCAGCAGCAGTCGCCCGGGATGCAGCCGACGCAGCAGCAGGTTGGAGCCATGTCGATGCAGCAGCAGCCAGGCATGCAGCCGGGGATCGTAGGGCAGCAGCAGCAGCCGGGAATGCAGCAGCAGCAGCAGATGGCTGCAGCAGGCATGCAGGTGGCATCACCAGGCAATGCAGCTCAGCAGCAGCAGTTGATGGCTCAGCGGCAAGCCCAAGTGCAGTACCAGCAGCAGCTGATGGTGAGTTTGGTGTGGATGGATCAGCTGCATGATCAGCAGCTGCTGTAGCTGCGGAAAGCACGGCAGATGCAGTAGTTGCAGTGGCTGTTTAGCTGGCACACTGCAGGAGGAATGAGTCATTGATGCATGTGGTGCTGCGGCGTCTGAACACGGCTTGTGCTCTCTGCTGCACGCGCGCTGCGCTTGGGGTTGCTGTTGTCTACTCCTGGCATATATGTTCAGTGCACTGCTGGCATCCGTGTGCTGACTGCTGCCTGCCCTGTCCACTGTGCTGCTCCTGCTGTTGTCGCTGCCAGGCACAGCAGCGCATGCAGGCTGGCTACCAGATGCAAGGCGCGACACAGGCGCCTGGTGGCGGCATGGCCATGCAGAACCTCGCGATGAACCCTGCGCTGGCAGCACAGGTTGCAGCACAGCAGGGGCAGGCTGGCCTGCAGATGCAGAAAGCCAACAGCGGGCAGCTGCACCAGATGGCTGGCATGCAAGGAGGTGCGCAGACGGCTGTGGCAGGTTGTGTATGACATGGCCAGGGTTGTAGCCTTGTAAAGTTGTGCTGCTGCTTTTGCAAGGAGATGACGGCTGTGGCCGGATGTATTGTTAGGGCTGTGTGTAGGGGAGAGGGAGTTGATGTGTAGGGGAGCAGGAGTGGGTGAAGACTTGCAAGCGCTGGGGGTATGCAACACACGGCGCGGGTAGCTAGCTGCTACAATCAACTCTACCAGCTGGTCTATATACTGTTACAACACAGCACTAGACCAGTCAGCGTTATACATATAACAGTCCAATAGCTTCACGTGCTAGGGATTCCTACCAGCCGCAGGTGGTGGCAAAAGTCATATCCCTGTCGGTGGTGCAGCAAATAAAAAGCCTTCAGTAAACCAGCTGCCATTCAGTGTCAACTCTGTGGTTGACCATTGAGTGCAGCTGGTTTTCTGTAGTTTTTATTTGCTGCACCACCGCCAGCAAATTCAATCTTGCCACCACCTGCGGCTGGTAGGCAGGCCTAGCACGCCTGTCAGCTCCTGGGCAGTTGCAGAAGGCTGGACAGCAAGGGGAAGGAGCGTGCTTTGATCTTGTTGTGCCAGGCTGGGCTTGGGGCTGCAGGGCTTGGCATAAGCGGCTTGGGGGGGGGGGTAAATTGGCCATCTGTCAGGGCAGACTGCAGCAGATGGCTGGCATGCAAGGAGGAGAATGAACTTTGTTGGTTGCTGTGCACCTCGGCTGTGTTTGCGGCAGGTCGGGGCAGGTCGGAGCAGCAGCATTGCACACGTAAGCGTGCAGGCACGATAGCGCAGCGCTTTGTGCAGCCAGCTGGCGCGCAGATGGCCGCAGCTAGAGCGCTGGCGCGTGTGTGGGATCTATCGGTATGACACGGCTGTTATGTTGGTTGCAAGCGTTGCGGCCTTGCAAAGTTGCGCTTCTTGCAATCGATCCTAAAAGGTTGCGTGTTGGGCTTCGTTGCTTGACGTAAACAAGCTTCTGCAGCTGTGCGGGCGTGCGGTCTCTGCTGTCGCCTGCACATAAAAAAATCAATTGCAGCCTTATCATTATGTGCCTCTGCTGCACTGCCGCACAAGACTGATCGTTGCAGTTGGTGCCTTATCATCGTGTGCTCTCTGTTGCACTGCCGCGCAGGTCTCGGCAATGCGCAGCAGCAGCAGGCACTGACCAACCAGCAGCAGCAGCAGCTGGCGCAGATGCAGCTGATGCAGCAGGCTGGCGGTGTCGGAGCAGCAGGCATGCAAGGTGCTGCAGGCATGCACCCGGGAATGCAAGGCGCGCAGCAGCTAGGCCTGTGGCAGCTGCAAGCGGGCAACATGCCGCAGGCGAATCTGGCGATGATGATGCAGCAGCAGGGAGGGAACCCTGCTGCGGTGGCGGCAGCGCAGCAGCAGATGGCCGCACAACAGCAGCAGCAGCAGGGTGCGGCTGCTGGGCAGCCACCCGCGAATGGGTAGTATGGTGGCATGCGGCATCAAAAGTGAGAACTTGCATTACGAGCGGCTGTACAGAGCGGCATGCCGTCTGCGGGCAGCTTGCTTGGACCTCTTGCTTGGCTGCTGTTATTCTTTGTGTTGTGTGATAGGATGGGATATGTGAGTCTGTTGTTTGGTTTTCTATTATCTAGGCGCCTTGCTTTTGGTTGCTGCATGCTGGGATCTTGGCGTATGCAGTATGCTGCCGTGTGACAGCATGTGCGTGATGGTGTGTGTGGTCTGCATGCACGCAGCAGGGCTATTGCAGCAGCACTGCTCAGCCAGCCGCATGCATGCCGCAGCTGTTGATGGCTAGGCGCAAGCGTGTCACCTCTCAACTGCTGCGTGTTTAGCCATGGCGGATGATCATATGATACTTTGAACAGGGCACTTCTAGAGCCGTGCATGCCACGTAGAGAGCCATTGCACGAGTTTGGCTCATGTACAGTGTTGTTTGTGCAGGAAGCTGCGTACATGGCTGGTGTTGCTTGGAAACTGCGATGCGCAGGCATGCACGCACGCACGACGCAGATCTATATTCTTGTCAGGGCGCTGCCTCTGTACGGCAAGCAGCAGAAAAGGTGGATGAAGCGCCGCTGTTTGTAAGCGCATGGCGTGGCATCTGAGCCAGAGCCTGCAGGGTGCTGCCATTTTAGTGCTTCGTGCATGCAGCTGGTCGGCCTGCTTGCAGTGCGATTTCGGATTGCAGTCAGTGCTGCAGTTGCTGTGGGTGTTGTGTTGGGCACATGGCGCCTCGTATCAGAGTTCACGCTTGCATTTGCACGATGTGTGACGCTGGAACATACTTCTGGCCATGGCGTGCATGATGCAAGACTTTGCGGGATGCTCTGCTGTCAGCAGTGGTAGCAGCAGTGCAGTATTACGAAATGTAACATGATATCTTGGTTTGTTACGTCGTCTGATCATCAGGCTGCCATTGCAGAACTGGCCATGGCATATGTTGGCGACAGCAGTGTCAGTCTGAGCGCCGCGCCGAGTTCGGAACTCTGGCAAAAGCAGTGTAGCAGAGTAGCGGCTGCCGCATGCCTCACTGGGATGGCATCAGTTGCCTGGCAAGCCATCTGTTGTGAGTTTAATGCTAAGCAGGCTTTTGCAAGAATCAAATATCAGAATGCGGTGAGTTCCGGCAGATCGTAGTCCATGACTGATCGTATCACCAGATTGGCGCCAGTGTGCGAGCCAGCCAGCCGGCCTATTCGTGCAAAGGTTGTGATGCCATGGGTTACATATTTGCAAATGTTGCATTCTGTGCATGATTGAAGATTGAAGTAAGTTACCAGGTGTGCCCGCAGAGAGGAGAAGAAGAGGGGTTACAGGGTGTGTTCAAGCGGCTACGCCGCAACGGACACCAGCTAGAAAAAGGATGCTGCGAACAGCTCAGCTCAGACTGTCACTCAAAAGGAGGCTGAACCCCAGAAAAACAGCCCCTGTGTGAGAGGCATGACATTTGGTGTGCAAGCACAACCGTCTTTCTCATCACACGCAATGTTGGTGTATCAGAGGGTATCTGATCATGAAAGCAGTAGAAGAAGAAGAGGGGTTACACGGTGTGCACAGGCAACTACGTTGCAACGAACACCCGAAAATCTGGAACGTCGCAGATGACTCAGCAAAACAGGCTGTCACTCAAGGAGACTCACCCCAGAAAGTCTCTCTGTGTGTGTAACTTGACATATGGCCTTGCAGGCAAAGCCGTCAGTCACAGCACACGCAGTGTTGATGCTAAACAAAGGCAACAAAGGACTAGTGTAAACAGTGTCAGTGACAGCAAGCTGCACTTTATGCAGTGTAGCGGGCGGGCTGAATCCACAGAACATCACCCACCAGCAGCAACACAGCCTGGCAGGCGGCGGTCTGAGGCGACAAACTAGGGAGAGAGAGCAGAGGACAAGCCAGCTGCTGCAAGGGCCGCACAACTACATTTTGCAGCAGCGACACGGCAACTCACAGCTCCTGCAAAGCAAGACGGCTAGCTCTGGCGTGTCAGAAGTTCACAGAGAAAGCACGTACACACAGTGAGAAGAAGGCCATCACCGCCGCACCACACACAAACCATTGCCACGCAACACAGTATGCCAGGCAATAAAAGGCTGTTGTGTGAGCAGCCGATTTCTATACCGTGACGGCACCCTAGCCGTAACAGCAAAGTCCGCAAGTGCATCCCAAAAAGCACCTACTGCTGCTCTCACAGCCACTTGCTCCACCAGCTGGGGTACCCCAAGGTCACTTGACACAGCCCACGCTGCCCTGCGGCCTTTCTCAAAAGCATGCACTGCTGCAAGACAGACCATGTCCCACACCAACCGATGGACAGCGTTATGAGGGGGGCACGCCAACCATATAGCTCGGCACGGCAGTACAGCACCTGCCGGCAACAAGTTGAACGCCCTTAGTTGACTTTCCACCTCACGCCGCACCGCCATAGCAACAGGACATGTCCAAAAATGATGCTCCACCCCAGGCCCTGCAGCAGAACATGCTGCACACGCAGCAGTAGTCTGCATACGTTGAGCAGTAGGGAATGCATCCAAAGCCAAGCGCCACGCCGCTTCCTTGTACACGTTAGCCACCCGCACCTGCCACCAACGAGACAACACCGACTGCACTGCAGGCAGGCTGACTGCCATCGGCAGGGCATCCAGGGCTCTAACCCGAGTAACAAAGGCAGCATGGCGGGGCGCAATGGCATCAAGCGCAGCAAGACGTTGTAGCTTCGTGGCATCAGCAACCTGCAGATCAGCCAAACGTATAAAACCGTCTGCCCCTGGCCGCTGCCAACCCAAATCAGCACACAACTGTTCGCGCGCAATCAAAATGTCCACAGGAGAAACAGAGGATAATTGTGCAACGCTCGTACCGGCAGCTTGGGCAGCCGCCAGGTGCGCGCGTGCTGCAGTATGCCACACAGACGGCACAAACGACAGCAAATGCTGCACATGCTGCCGAGCCTGCTGCCGATCACCATACTGCGGTCTACTGCGCAGCCACGTGCCCCATATCTCGCGCTCATAAGCGGAGCGCTGAGCAGAAAGCCCTGGCAAGGCACAGACACGTTCAAGTTCTGACAACAGCAACACTGCCTGACCCAAACACTGTAGCTTAGGAGCTCCAGCAGGCCACACGGCACCACCTGTTCCAAGCCCACCTCCACCTGACGCTGTTGATCAAACCATTGCCATGACTGTACCACTGTAAACAGAGGATTGGCCCACAGCGGCGCCTCCCAGCACAAACCATCCACGTCCAAAGGCTGGTTGCCCACATGACGCAACGGCGGCAGGGCACGCAAACCCATCGCCAAAACACGCAAAGGCGATGGCAAGCAGGCATCCGCAGGAGTCGCAGGGAAGATATGATGACGGGCACACAATGCAAGGCCCCAAGGGCTCCCAGCAGCAGCGCGTGTGAAACAATCCACAGCGCTACCCCACTGTGTCCACAACTCCCGTCCCACTGTCACCCACGGTGCAGCACCGCCCTGCAGGAGGGGGATTGCTTCACAAGCCCAGCGAGACAACAAATGATGATGAACGGGCAGAAGGCCAAACCCACCACACCTAGGATGTGCAGCCATACAGTCCCCAGGGATGCCAGGGGCACGCCTAAGATCATCCTCAGGCCCCAAGCCAGCATCAACAAGCGCTGCCGTCCATCTGCTGAGCTGTTCTGACACATTAGCTGGCAACTGCCCGGCAAACTGCGCTGCATATAGGATGGTGGACAGAGCATATGCATTAGCAGCGAAAGCCCTGCCAAACGCAGATAGCTTGGAGATGCGACTGATATTTTGCATGCGGCGACGCACTGTCTCCAGCCTGCCCTCCCAATCCACGCTGCTATTGCCACGCTCACCAAAAAACACTCCCAGAGATTTGGCGCGCTGCACAACCTGCATGCCGCCCACATTCTGCGCTGCCCCACCCGGCGCAGCTGCCGCTGCTGGCTGCCGCCCAACATGCAGCAAACGCGACTTGGATGGGTTCAACCGCTGCCCTGACGCTTCCGCAAAATCCTCCATGCAGCCAAGGAAAGTGGGGACATTCGCAAGCGACAGCAGAAACACCTCGGCATCATCCGCATACTGTGCTGCTATAAGCTGCTGACTAGCTGCAACAATACCAATGCCGCGCTGCTTCAGGAAGCACAACAACGCCTGTCCAACGAACAAATACAGCAGAGGTGCAAGGGGGCAGCCCTGACGCACCCCAGCCTCACACTTGTAGAAGGGGCTGCAGAAACCATTTGCTGTGGCGCATGTGTATGTCTCCGTCAGCAGAACTTGCATCCAGCTGACGAAACCCTGCCCTACACCCAGTGCTTGGGCCACATCATACAACAATGAGCGATCCACAGTATCGTAGGCTTTCGCAAAATCCGTGAAAACAACTACCGCCATCCGCCGCTGCTCATGCAGTAGAGCAGGTAGCATTTGCAGCAGCCTGATGCTATCGCCAATATGCCGATGCTGCAAAAATGCGGACTGCGCAGGGTGTATAACATCGCCTGCCTCTGCCAGCAGCCGGTTAGCAAGTAGCTTAGCTAAGATGCGGTAATCATAGTTGAGCAGCTGGATTGGACGATAAGCAGCAGGATCTGCTACCTACCCACCCGGCTTCAGGACAGGCAGTATGACGCCATCCAGAAAACCGGCCGGGACGCGCTGAACCGCGCCAATTGCTGAGTATAGCGCTGCTAGCAACGGCGCCATCTGCTGCTTATAGTACCTATAGAACTCTCCAGGCACCCCATCCAGGCCCGGCGACTTGCCCTGGGCGGTGCGGGAGATGGCGACACTGACTTCCTCAACTGCCACCGCTGCTGCCCCAAGCCTGCCAGCTGCTGCAGCATCAAGGCGCTGGGAGTGCTGCGCTACCGCCTGCAGGACAGCCTGCCGTTCTGCCTGCTGCACCTGTGGCGCCACAGTGAGCGCGGCATAGCGCTGGCTG
>CADDIJ020002657.1:0-58286 GCA_902809745.2 Tetradesmus lagerheimii | reverse complement strand
CTTGAAAGCATCAGCTTTCTCAGCTGGGGTAGATGCCACATGCCCAGATGGATGCTGCATGACGCTGTAAACCGCCTCGCTGACATGCTTAGGGCACAGACGACGCACAAGCTGCCACATGTCTTTCTCTCCAAGCAGGCTGTCATCATTCATGCGATTTGTGTATGCAGAAGTAATGGCATGCTGGCACTGCTCTTTGTACTGCTTCTCTGCTGCTTTGACCAGCTGTGTAGTAGCCTTCTGCTGCTGTTTGTAAGTAGCCCAATCTGCTACAAGCCCTGAGTTCTTGTAGCGCAGGTAAGCCTGCTTCCTGTCCTCCACAGCATCTGTGAGCTCCTGAGTCCACCATGGGAAGGACTTGCCAACCCAAACCCTCTTGTAGCCAAAACTGGCGTTGACAGCATGACGAAGTGCTGCTAGCATCTGCTCGTGCGCTTGCTGCACTGCACTAGTTGCTGTAGTTGAGCCTGCAGAAGCCTGCTGCTGCAAAGTGGTGACCGTGGCTGTGTAGGCTGCACCAAGTTGCGACAGAGCATCCTGATATGCCTCAAGTTCCGCTGACTGCTCCCCATTCTGCAGCCTGAAATCCTTGGGCTGTGCGTTGAGGCGCAGCACAACCTGTTTTGCAGGGCGGCGTACCACAGGCCTGACAATGCGGGCAGACACAGGCAGGTGGTCAGTAGCACCCACAGTATGCGGCCCAACTGTGGCTGTTGGCCTGGCAGCAGCTTGGCAGGGCATGGCAATGTCAGCAGAGGCAAGGATGTAGTCAATCAAAGAGCCTCGCCTGGTGCCGCCGTGCGACCTGTCACAAGTGATGTGCTGGTGAGGGGAGGTGGGGGCTGTGCGGGCATTAAGTGAGTAGAGGTTGACAGTGTTGAGCAATGAGAGGAGCAGGCGGCCGTTGTCGTTGACGGTGCTCGCCATGCATACCAATACGCTCTGCTGGGCCAGATGCCCGTCCAACCCGTGCATTAAAGTCACCCATCACCAACACAGATCCCCTGCTAGACAGGTACTCCAGGTCCTCCTGCAGCGCTGAGTAAGCAGCACTCCTCACTGATGCAGACTTGCCCATATCAGGCATGTAAACCACCCCAATGAAGAGCTTGCGTGCACCCCCTTGCCCTGGCATCACAAGCCACAGCGCTTCGTCGTATTGCTGGTCAGTAAAGTCATACACTTTCACCGCGTTTGCAACAGAGGCATGCACAGCAACTGCAACACCCCAGAAGCACGCTCCCCTGCCCGCACAACCCTGGGCTTACTAATGTATGTGTATCCAGGGATGTGATCTGCAGGCAGCTGCTTTCCCTGCGCCTCCTTGGTCTCCACGAAGCCCATGATGTCACAGCGGGGTTCCTTAAGCAGGTGGTGAATTTCAACCAACTTCAACCCAAACTTTGGCATGTTATTTACATTAAGCACGCCACAGAGCAATCCACTGTTACCCGGCTGCACAGGTGCCCTGCTGGGGCGGTGGCGGCGCTGCTGGGATGCCCTGCTGCTGCGCTGGCTGTGCCTGCGACCGTGCTGCTGGCCTGCACCCCCGGCAGCAGGCGCTGCTGGCTGTGTGCCCCTGGGCAGCTGCTCCTCGTCATCTGACGCAGGAACAAGCTCCTCCTCCTCCTCCTCTGACGCAGGGACAAGCTCTTCATCAGCAGCATTTTGTGACTAAACAGCCAAATGAATGGCAGGCACATCTTTGAGGCAGACAGGTCAGCCCATAGGTTGCATTGATGCCACAATCTCAACTGCATCTTGTCACATGCAGAAACCAGCCCTCTCCAATGTTTGGTTCAAAGGTTGACACAAAAGTAATGGTCAAATTGGGTGTTTTACAGCAAGTCTGCAACAGCAGACATACCAAACATTCATATGTTCTGAAGCAGAGCTATGACAGCAATGCCATGCATGTCTACTTCAAGATCCTAGCTGCACAGATGAAACTGAGTCAGCCATCATGACCCAGCATAGCACAGAAAATGCCATCACCAGCAGCCTGGAGATGGCCTGAAAATGCCTCTTTTTGCATGCCAAACAAACACAGCAGCTTCAACAGCAGGATGCCTGCCAACTACTCTGAGCAGCCCCATCCTGGAACCTATAAATGATGTGCTTTTGCCCTGCATGCACTGCTGTGCCTGCAACACCCTCAAGCAGCAGATGCCAGCCCAAAAGCAACAGCACAACAAACAGCACAGCCAGCAGCACAGCAAAACCACAGCAGAACACAAGCATCAGCCTCACACACACACCAGGGGCATGCAGCCAGAACTGTCTGCATGCCACTGCAGCAAAAGAGAAGGGCTCTTGGTTTACTGCTGCGGCTGCGGCTGACGGCTAAGGCTTAAGGCTAAGGCTAAGGCGCGCGCGTGGTATTTGCCGTATGAGAACAGCAGGAATTGAACGTGCGCTCACATGGATCACACGCCACCACGCTACCACTATGCCATTGGGACACCTAGCACAGATTGCACTATCATATGTATTATCGATACAAAACACCGAGCTCATTGAAGTAACACTGAGACTCTGACGGCAAAAACGATGTTGCGCGTACTTTTGTGTCAACCTTTATGCCAATGCACATAGCCATGTGCCGTTCTTCTGCAAAAGCCACAGCTGTGGCTGCCACAGCAAGCATTGCTGGCAGCGGCAATGCAAGAAACACCAGCCCGCTGCAAACAACGCCGCAACATTGTACACATGCAAAAGCCTCCTGCCAGGTGGCACCCACAGCTGCATGCCCTGCGCATCTTGAATTTAGACAACTCGCTTTGAGTTTGCAGAAAGACAGCGCCTGGTGTGGCTCCACAGTCGATCCTGATACATGCACCTCTGACGCGAACACATCATACCAAATACACGAAAGTTTGAGCACCGGCTGCCGAACTTTGTGCCCGTAGCACAAGCGCATACCAGTGGGAATGCAAAAGCATAGTTTAGTTCAACCATGTGCACCACCAGCTGATGCCAAAAACAGGGGACCGCATAGGCTGTTTGCTGGGCCCAACACCGCACCCTGGCTGTGCCTCGGCAAGCACGAACATACACCAACGCCTAGGTGGATACACAATGCTGCTCTGCCAGCTGCTGCTCTGCCAGCTGTCAGATTCCTGCATAAGCCAGCCAGCTGCTGTGCACCGCAGCCGCCTCGCGCACCATCATTTGCGCACAAAACGCTCGTCACAACCGCACAGGAGCCTGTAACGGAAACATCACGGAGTTCTGCCAGCTGAGTTGCAACAGAAAAGAAAGTGCAGCTCATTCGTCACACCCCAGCATCCTGCGTCACTGCCTAGTGAGATCCTCAGACACAAACAAACGAATGCCAGCCAGAACACAGCCGCCCCGATCTCTACGCCACACACCCAACCCACCACCACCTCCCAGCCATCCCTTGCTAGCCTAGCTGTAGCACTGCCGCTGCGGCTCCTGCTGCTGCCAATGCTGCTGCTGCTGCTGCTGCTGCTTAGCCCTTAATGCTAGGCAGAGCCACCTCGCCTGCTCCGTTTGCATGCTGGCCCAGCGCCCTATCCACACTGCGCTTGTCCATGCTGCTGCGCTGGTGCGTGAGCACAAGCGCTTCATTGTGCACACGCGTGATGCTGGACATGCTGCGCCTGCCGTGCCGGCGCCTGGGGATCTTTATGCTCGGCAGGAACCTGCAGTTTGATGTGGTGTGGTGGTATGCAGCTGATGTTGGTGCTGATGCATCACTGCACTGCATGGGCATGAAATCTCAGTCGCTAGAGACATTGCCTGACTGCCAATACACATACCTGGTGCCTGGATTTTGCGACCGTCACCCGCTGACCTCACACACGGACGCCCAACCACAGGATGTCTAATGCCACACAGCTCACTACTGCTTGGCCTCCTTCTTCCAGATGCTGCTTGGCTCCAGTAGCAAGGCCCACCACCACGCTCACTGCACACACAAACCCGCACTGCCACTGCTACACCACATCGCTTGCTTTTTGTATTCAACTGCAACTGCACGGCCGCTCGCTCAGCAACTGCCGCCAGCATGGTCTTCGCAACCCTTGCCAACTTGCCACACAACTCCCGCAACTCCAGACTGTCCAAAAAGGCGCCACTTTACTCTCAGCTGCCGCGCTCTGCTCCAGCCAGTGCATTGTCACTACGCCCCGCCAGCTCAACTTGTTCCTTGCCATACGGCTTCCCAATCGAGTTTGACTTTGAAACCGCAGCACCGTCTGCGCGCTTACGGCGCGGCCGCGTCCCGCACGGCTGCGGCACGCACCTCGAAATGATGCGGGTGAGCACGCTGACAGGCACTGCGCTGAGGCCGATGGCAATGCTGATGGCCCATTCGACGCCGTTGATGGGGATGACCTTGAAGAAGCGACCAACAGGCGTCTGCATGATGATCACCTGTCAACACCAGCAGCAGCAGCGGCAGCAGTTCGGCCAGACGTTGCAATGCTGAGTTCAAGGCGCTTTGTTACCGTGTGCATTTGAATGCAAAGGCGTTACAGGTAGACGTGGACAGGATGCATTAGAAAGCTCATCTGTGAAACAGTTGCCGCCAACCCAACAGGCGTCTGCATGATGAGGACCTGTCAATACCAGCAGCACCACCAGCAGCAGCAGCAGCGTGGCCGGACATTGCAGGGCTCAGTCCAGCACACATTGCGTGCATTTACATATACAAGGGATAACGAAGCGGCAGCAAAGCTCAGCTGTCAACCAAACTGTTACACACACACCATGCCAACGTGTTACCCCAATGACCCCTACCTGCAGTCCTGCAGTGACCAGCAGCACTCCGATGAAGATAGGGCTCTTGTGGATGCCTTCAAACACGTTGAGCTCATCGTTGATGCGCCGCGCATTCACCTCATTCAGCAGCTGCAAGCAACACAAGGAGTTGTGTTTGTAGCCACGTCAGCATATGACGCCCCACGGCACGCCTGCAAAAGCTGACGCGGCAAGTGACTGCGTACCTCATAACCTTGCAGCGCAAGCAGACTCATGCGTGCATGTGACACGCATCCACACGTGTCCACCTCCTCACCCATCCACAACACACACCTGCAGCCAGATGAATGCGTTGAACAGGATGCTGTCCGCCTTCTGCCAATCCACCTCGCCCTCGTGCACATACTCCTTATCCATCAGCGTCACAGCCTTCCAGTAGTCATCAATGCTGGGGCAGCCGTTGCTGAAGCCAAAGCTGCTGCAGTCGCCAGCAGCGCCAAATGCAGTGGCATACGCTGTGCCAGCGTCACCTGGCACGGGGCCAGATGTGATGTATCCGTGGAACTTGCAGGCTGGCGTGTCGCGCTTCGCGTCGCCGCACTTCTGGGACCAGCCGCAGGAGGTCATGGCGCTGCAGTGCACAGACGCGTGGCTGGCCTGCGCGGCAAAGAACGGCGCAACAAAAGGCATCAGGCGCAGCAGCAGCGTCAGCACACGTTCCAGAGCGCAAGAGAAGCACCTCTCCAGCTAGCTGCGCAGTGCACAGACGTGTGGCTGGCCTGCGCAGCAGAGAGCGGCGCAACAAGGCGTCAGGCGCAGCAGGGGTGTCAGCGCACGTTTGGAAACAGAAAAGAAGCAGCTCTCCGGCTCCCTGGGCAGTGCACAGACGCGTGGCTGGCCTGCGCAGCAGAGAGTGGCGCAACGAAAGGCGTTAGGCGCAGCAAGAGCGTCAGAGCGCACGTTCCAAAGCGGAAAAGAAGCAGCTCGCCAGCTACCTGCGCAGTGCACAGGCGCGTGGCTGGCCTGCGCAGCAGAGAGTGGCGTAACAAGGCGTCAGGCGCAGCAGGGGTGTCAGCACACCATCACAAAAAGGATAACGAGCAGCAGTGCAGCTACCTGTGCAGTGCACAGACGCGTGGCTGGCCTGCGCAGCAGAGAGTGGAGCAACAAGGCGTCAGGCGCAGCAGCAGCATTGGCGCAAGTTTTGCAGCGGACAAGAAGAAGCTCTGCAGCAGCCTGCATATGACTGTCAAGCGCGCCTGCCCCAGGTGCACCTCTAGATGCACCAGATTTTAGCATGAGAGCAGCGCAAGCGCATGCAAACGCCAACAAGTGCTGCCGTCAGCTGTTCGCAGCATCCTTTTCCAGCTGGTGTCCGTTGCAGCGTAGCTGCTTGAACACATCGTCAACCGCTCTTCCTCTTCTGCCATAAGCGCTCACCTGGAGGCCCAGCTTGCTGACCAGCTCGTTCGTGCAGAACATGGGGTCCGGCAGCGCCTCATGCGGGCCCTGGGTCACAAACGTGCAGTGGTCGGTGATGCGGTAGCGCTCAAAGAGCACTGGCGCCGCGTACATGAAGAAGAACAGCCAGAACATCTGGTAGAGGCCCTGGATGAGGATGTGCTTCCACATCTTGGCGGTGATCAGGTGCTCGTCACGCCCGTGCGGCTGCAGGAAGAGTAGACCAAAACAGAGCGCACAGCACAGGCGTCAGTCACAGCATGAGTCCTTGCATTTGCACATGCACATAAGCGAGATACATGCCAGGAGCGCAGTAATCACGCCCCCATGAGCATACAAGTCTTCTACCTCCCTGCCATCAACAGCTCTTCTGCATGATGCAGCTGCTTGAGAGCATCCATCCACGCACCTTGTCATTCAGCAAGTCCGGGTTGGGGTCTTCAGTGGCCAGCGCCAGCGCTCCCATGGTGTCCATGATCAGGTTCACCCAAAGCAGCTGCAGCACGTTGAGCGGGATGCGGCCGCCAATGATCGCACCGACAAACGCCACCACCAGCGCCACGAAGTTCACGGTGAGCTGGAACTGCAGGAACTTGCGGATGCTGTTGAACACGCTGCGGCCCCACAGCACAGCCCTGCGGTGCGGCAAAGACGGCGGTAACAATAAGACATGCACACCTAATGCAAGCATCTGGCAGCAGTGACAATTCCAACTTTGTTGGCACATGTCAAAAACGCCACGGCAAGCAATGGCGTAACCCAAGTGCTCAGCAGCCACAACCAAGCAACAACCAGCAGCATCACGTGCAAGCCAATGATACTGGGATGGACGCTGCACACATCCCTGTCACTCACTTGACAATGGAGGAGAAGTTGTCGTCCATGATGACGATGTCAGCCGCCTCCTTGGCCACCTCGGTACCTGCAAGATACACGCGGTAGGGGCATGTTGCAGTTCAAGAACAATGATAAACAGTAACAACTCCAAACAAGTACAAGATGGCATGCAGCCGCCTCCTCGGCCACCTCTGCCTGCAGAAAAGTCAAGGAAGCACAGATGACGCACAGATGAGCATTCCTCATAAAAACAACCAGTGTTACTCCAACCCAGGGCCTGGTGCAACAGCAAGACAGCAAGACAATATCAGGGGCCTCCCCAGCCAACGCAGCCACCAGGCATGAATGGCTTGCTGAGAAGGCACATGACGTCCGCATGCTACCTGCTGATATGAACGCACACGTGCACGCCAGCCATCTCAACTCTGCAGCCAATAGGCAAACACACAAAGGTGCTCAGCAGCCCCAAAAATCCACAGCACCCCTCACCAGCAATGCCCATGGCCAGGCCCACATCTGACTCCTTGAGCGCGGGTGCGTCGTTGGTGCCGTCGCCAGTGACTGCCACCACCTCGCCCTCCTTCTTCAGCAGTGACACCAGCGTGAGCTTGTCCTCAGGAGAGGAGCGCGCCAGCACCTGCGGCACCAGCAGAAGCAAGACAAGGCAAGTTTTTGAGGCTGTAGGCCTGTAGCACATACGTCAGCAGTAACACCAGCGTGAGCTTGTCCTCAGCAGAGGACCGCGCCAGCACCAGGAAGACAGCAGCAGCAGCAGAAGAGCAGCAGCACACCCACAGCAATGCCTCGAGTCAGAGGCGCTGTTTACTGCAGCCCACGGGAACGGCTGTGTATGCAGACCACGGAGCGTGAGCTTGTCCTCAGGAGAGGAGCGCGCCAGCACCTGGTGGGCAGTAGCAGCAGGAGCAGCAGCAACATGTGATGCAACTCAAGGCAGTGAACTGACTGTCACAGCGTGAACCGCGCTGCACGCAGGCGATGGATCCAGGCGACCATAGCTCACCCCAACCCGCACGATGCGCGCAAGAGGTGCCAGCCATATACATAGCCAAGGCAGCACACTACACGGAATAGCAGCAGCATTATAGAACCAAAACGTGCAGTCTGCACGCACCTGCAGCTTGGGCAGCAGCGGGATGAGCTCGTGCGCGGGCATGTTCCTGAAGTTGGGGCCCTCCAGAGCCACACCAGACTCGGTCAAGATGCCGCACTCGCGCGCGATGTGGCGCGCGGTGTGGATGTTGTCGCCAGTCACCATGCGCACTGTGATGCCTGCGTTCTGGCACACCTTGACTGCGTGCGGCACCTCCTGCCTGCAAGTTGCCACAGACACACAGCGCAGCCGCAGGAGTCAGCAAAGCATGGAAGTGGTACAGTGCTCAGAAGTCCAAACGCATACACAATCCACGCACAGCACACCATTGGAAGTGGTACAGTGCTCAGAAGTCCAAACACATACACAATCCACTCACAGCACACCATTAGACGTAGGTCAGTGCCACGACGCCAATCACCGCACATAGTCTGATTTCGTGGGCTCTTCTTCTCAGCCAGCTAGCCAGCTGCTAAAGTTGACAATGCAGCACTGCACACCCATGATCGCACCCTAACACCTCAAGGAAACACACCTCACAGGGTCCTTGATGCCCACAATAGCCATGGCAATCAAGTCGTTGTCCACCCTGTCAGCGTCCTCAAAGAAGTCTGCAGGCCGGCTGCCATCCACAGCTGCGTAGTCCCTGTACGCCAGGCAGATGCAGCGCAGGCCGCGGGAGGCCATCGCCACCACAGTCTGCAGCAGCAAACAGGCAAAACATGCCGTCAGCAGCAGCAGCAATCTGTTGTCCAGCACATCAGTGGCGATACGTACCAGGCTGTACCGACCAGCACGACGCCTTGCCTGGCTGCAAGCCCTTCACACGCAGGATATGCAGCCAACCCATTGAACTGGCACCCTGACTCACCCACCTGCAGCAGCTGCTCCCTGATGCCCTCAGTCATGGGCACCACCTCCCCGTACTCGTTGTGCAGGCTCACGCAGCGCTTGAGCACCCACTCCGCAGCGCCCTTGTTGTACAGGCGCAGCGTGGCGTCGTCGTGCTTGACCAGCACGCTGGCCATCTTCTTGGCACTTGTGAAGGCGTACACCTCAACCATGCGTGACGCGTAGTCCTCGCGCACCTGCGGCAGACATAGCACATCACCCCACAGGCATCATGTGAGTGCATTGAGTGCATAAGTATACACGTGCTTGACCAGCACGCTGGCCATCTTCTTGGCGCTCGTGAAGGCGTACACCTCAACCATGCGTGACGCGTAGTCCACGCGCACCTGCGGCAGACATCGCACATTACCACAAGCGTCATGTGAGTGCATTGAGTGCATCAGTGTACACGTGCTTGACCAGCACGCTGGCCATCTTCTTGGCGCTGGTGAAGGCGTACACCTCAACCATGTGCGACGCATAGTCCTCGCGCACCTGCAGCATACATAGCACAATACCCCACAGGCACCATGTGAGTGCATTGATTGCACATGTTTACACGTGCTTGACCAGCCCACTGTCCATCTGCTTGGCAATTCTGAGGGCGTACACCTCAACCATGCGTGATGCATAGTCCTCGCGCACCTGCGGCAGACATAGCACGTTACCCCAGGCATCATGTGAGTGCATAGTGCACATGCATCCACTGCGGCACAGTGAATGATTGAATGAGCTACGCGTGGTGTGTTGACCGGCGTGAGTTTAAGGGGTGCGAGTGATGATGAGGAAACCTCATGCCTCCCCACCTGCTGCCGCTGTTACCTGCAGCAGACATAGCACCATACCCCATGCATCATATGGGTGCAGATGTGTACACGCATCCCCTGCACACTCGTCTGCAATGCCACTGCTCACATGTAGAATCCCATCGCAGCATACACCTCTACTTGGCGCTGCCATGCAAGCTAGCAGCACGCATCACACCAAACCTCAAGCTGCGATGCAGACATACCTGCTTGTAGTCCACGCCCCACTTCTTAGTGAGCATCAGCAGCGCACACTCTGTCCTGTTGCCCACGAACTCAATGGGCAGGTCAGCATGCTCGATCAGGAAGGCCTTGCTGTTGAGCGCGTTGTTGTAGGCAAGCTCCTGGATCAGCTCGGGGCGCAGCTCCTGCAGTAGAGGGGGCATGACATACAGACAACTGATGTTCAATACCAATGCATATGTAACAGCGTTATGGTAAGCGAATGCCACACGGGCTCTAAGCGCACTGTGTAAGCGCACTGTCTGCAGGAAGCAGTTGATATACGACTGTACATACACAGGCGCACAAGCTTGTGCACATGCATGCCTACAAGGTATCGAGGCAAGCACGCACAACAGTAGCATGCGTACACATGCATGCCTGGAAACGCTGTGCGCAGCCATCCTTGATCCATGACACCCCAAAGCACCGCCGCCTCGCACAGCCGCCCCCCCCCCAAACACACACCTCTCGTGTTGGTGCGTGGTCTAGCTTCACGCCGCTGAACCAGCCCTCCACGACTGTCATGCGGTTCTCAGTCAGGGTACCCGTCTTGTCGGAGCAGATGGCCGTGGCACCACCCATGGTCTCACATGCAGCCAGCACGCGCACAAAGTTGTTGTCCTGCAGGGCGCACATGCAGGTGAGGCACACAGCACACGCCGTTGAAAACACAAATCGCTGCAACGTTGCGGATCAGCATCCACTGTGTCACTGTTTCGCATGCAAGACTGCCGACTCCTTTCACCGATGTTCGCATAGCATGGGCCTAGGCAGTGCACTGCTGCGTAGCAACCACCACCACCACCACCACCACAAGATGGCATGGCTGCGTGCCGCACCTTCATCATCTTCTTCATTGAGTATGCCAGCGCGATGGTCACAGCCAGCGGCAGGCCCTCAGGCACCGCCACCACCACAATGGTCACAGCGTACAGGAAGAACTGCACGGGGCCGTTCTGGTTGATCTTGGCGATGGGGAAGCCCTTGTTCTCAACACACCTGTCAGCAGCACCACAAAGAGAATTTGAAGCACAGCGGTGTTGGCCTCCCTAAACCGCCATATACCGCAAAACTTCATGCAGACACATGGCAGCACGTTGCACAGATGCCAACAACCACGCAGCTGTCGTCAGCGCATAGCACACATGATGCGAAGCCGCACACTCACCACTTGATCAGCAGCGCGATGAAGCAGGCTACTGCCACGCCAAAGCCGATCTTGCCAATGGCAGCTGCCAAGTCAGCCAGCTTCTCCTGCAGCGGCGTGTCTTCACCGCCAGCACCGCCAACCAGCGCCATCGTCTTGCCCCACTCGCTCTGCGCAGCGACAACAAGACAAGCGTGCGACTCAGACACAGCAGTACATGCAGCTGTGGGGGGTGAGCACAACCTGGTGCTGCTGCTGTCATGAACGAATTTGCTGCACACTGAAGTTTCATGCAATCGCATGGCTGCTGCAGTGAAAGCAGCAAGCTGCTGCTGCTGCTACTGCTGACGAGACCTGCTACGCTGCAGTCCATGCCCAACACCAGCGCCAACCACACTCCAGGCTCATACCTGTGTGCCGGTAGCCACCACCAGCAGGCGCCCGCTGCCCTCACTGACTTGTGTGCCGCTGCGTACCCACGGGTCCTCCTCTGGATTCTTCTTGATGGGGTCACTCTCACCTGCAGGATGCAACCACCACCAACAGCAGCATCAGCATCAGCATCAGCAAGGTAAAGCTATAGCAGCAAAAACAAGATGAAGCCAACAGCAGGATGCACAGATAGCGATCAGGGGTGTGAGGCGCCCTTACTAGCACAGCAGCAGAAGGGCATGGCAAGAAAGTCAACGTCGAACAGACAAACTCAAACAGGACAAGCTGTCCTGCAGGGGCACTGGTGCCACAACCAATATTGCAGGGTGCCAGATGCGCACCACAACCCTCAACATCCGGTGTGTCGTCCTCACCTGTTAGTGAGGCCTCATCAATGACCAGGTGGAAGCCGTCAATCATGATGCCGTCCGCCACCACTTTGTCTCCCATGTTGACCAGGTACACGTCACCCACCACGAGGTCCGTGTTGTTCACCATCTGCATGGACGCAGGACACACGAACAGACATATAGGAGCAACACATACGGACGTTTTGCCAGACATTGCTGCCAGCAGAGAGCAACCAACGCATACATAGCTTACATCATCCAGCAAAGTAGGCGGCTACCAGCGACATGTGCCTGGCTACTGGCTACTGGCTACGCATACGTGCTGTGCTTTGACTGCCACAACAGTGCGGAGATGTACAAAAGACGCAAAAGACGCTTGCTGTACTTCTTCGGCAGCTGAAACCATTGTCTGTGCCTGCAGCTGCTGCCTGAGCGCAGACTGCAGACGACAGCTGCGAGCCTCAACTGGCAGCACTGAGGCTGCCTCATGGCCTGGTGCCTGCTGCACATGCCGGCTGCTGTGCATGCATGCACCTGGTGCTGTCCCGTACACATGCACACACCAGCGTTTGTCCGCCGCGTGTGACTGTGACCTGTATGATGTCTTTCTGCGCGTTGAGTTTCCTAAACTGCAGGTCCTTCTGATAGTCGTTTCCAGCACCTGCAGCAGCACAGCGAGCAACGTCCCGTGCCCTGTTCTGTAAAACTCTTGTGATGGACAGAGGATTCAGCTGATGCCATTGCAGCACTGCCGGGGACAGTACACAAAGGTTTGCCACTGGCATGTGATGGGGGTTGCTTGAGCAGCAGAGTCTTGCGGCCAACGCCCATGCTGCCGTCAGCTGCTAGAACAGGCAGCCGCGCCTGCTATGCAACCGCCGCCACTCAATCTGCTACACAGTTGCTCTAAACTGCTTCTACTGTCACTCATCCCCTGCCTTTGGGCTGCTGCTGCTGCACTATGCATGAACCAGGGCACTCACCGACCATGATGACAATCGCCACAGCCACCCAGATTGCAATGCCCTCAATCCATTCGCCCTCCTTTCGCTGCTCCTCCAGCGCCGCGCCCAGCACTGTGGACACCTGCAGCAGCGCAAAACACGCACAGGAACATGGCACACTGCACTGTCATTGCTGTGTGTGTTGCTGTGAAGCATGCCATAGACATTGACAGCGCCACGACTGTGAGCGGCCACCATGAAAGAAAGATGGCCAGAGGGCCAATACCTGCTTGCCTGCACCGTGCATACAAATCATGCAAGTTGCTGGCAGCTGCTGCAGGTGCGCACATCCATGCAGAGCTGCTACTGGTCCTAGCAGAGCATCTGCTGCTACACTTTCTGCATGCATGCAGAGCTGCTGCTGGCCCCAGCAGAGCATCTGCTGCTGCAATTCCCTAGCGTGGGCTCCTGCAACTATGCCATGACGCTGCTCACCAAAGCCGCTGCTATCAACAGCAGGATGATGGGGTCCTGTACGTTCTCCCAACACAGTGCAAAGAAGTTCTTTTGAGGCACTGGAGGGAAAGTGTTGGCGCCATACACCCGCCGGTGCTCGTCAATGGACATGTCTCCGCTGCTGGCTGGGTCCAGGCCATGCTGTTGGTCTGTTTTGAGCGTTTTGCACAGGCCAGCAACACCCCCAAGCTCCTGGAGCTGGGACATGTCCTTGTCCTGCAAGGCCCCACGACAGCAACCGCTGAGCTACTGTACAAACCAAGCACAGCTATGTTCCACCACATGCGCCTGCCCGAGAGCCCCACCTCATTGCACTTGAACAAATCAGATGGTTTGACGCCATAGGGGCAATTCACATCATCGAACACGGGTACCACTACTTCTTCCTTCTGCCAGGGCCAACGCCGCTTTGGTTTGGGTGGCTCTGGTGCCATACTCAGCCCGCCCTAACAGCGAGCTATGAACCTTTAACTATGCAAAGCAAAGCACGTGTGTCAGGCAGCACTTGAAGTCGTTGCGAGGACGGCAGGTATTGCCGAAACTTGTCTTGAGCAGCGACACACGCGTGAACGCCAACACCGAGTTGCTTTGACTGGTAGTACTCGCTTCAGCCGGTGGCGCCACGCCTGTGGCGTCATGCTATTGAAACACAGTCACGATACTGTTACAAACGCTCCTCTGCTGCTAGGGCCAACTGTGAGTGCAAGAATCCTACTGTATGTTTTTCACTAAGCATTATGACGATTTTTATTTATTTTTGCACGAGCCCCCTGCGGCATGTAGTCATGCACCAGTCAAACGTACGTTTGACGCATTGAATTTACAATCGTGACGCACATTGCCCCAACTTTGAACCTACCAGCCAAAAACATGCCCTCAGGCAGTGCTATTTTCGTGCATGCACGCTTCGCCTTGGCAGCTTCCTGCAGCAGACGCTCTCCAAGGTTCGATCTTGTGCAACCGGCAGTTTCTGCCAGCATCCCAACACATTCGATCAAGAAGTGAGTATATGTCTGTTTATACATAGATACCCCTTGCGATCATTGCTGGCGCGAGGTTGAATCGCGTTCTGCAATGCCAATGCAGCAGTGCCAAGCCTGCGCTGGTTACAACAGAGCCAATGGCAGCATGCCTCTGTCAGAAACCAAGAAAAGCATCAAAAAGCAGCAGTACCAAAGCATAAACAAAGAAGCATGCTGTGTGCGCACAAGCTGCTAGTTGGCACAGGTGCGAAACCTGGAAGATGCGAAACAAAGTGGCTGCAGCAGGCCGGAACGTGGCAACTTTCAGGTCCTGGTGTCCTGCTGCTGAAAAGACCGCAAATGCGGCAGCCAGGCCAGCAGACAGGCAGCAATGAAAAAACGCACTGCTGCTGGGCACTAAGGCTGAACGTGCAAATAAACTAGGTCAAGAAAGGTGTATTGATCAGCATGCCACAGCATGTATTGATCACACCCACAAGCAGATGCTCAGTCAGTGACACCCAACAGCTATATGTGCAAGGTGCCCGCGTGCGACTTCTGCTCACAACTGCGGGGGCACCGCACTGGCGGCAGACGCGAAAAAGTCGTGCTGCCACCGCCTGGGCCTTTGACAACTACTGGTAAAACGCTACGGTGGGTGGTTATGGAACCATGCAGGTCTCGTTGCTTTTGCACATGCTTGCTCCACACGAGGATACTAATGGCACATAACATGTGTGGCAGAGCATGAGGAGCGCAACCAACAGTTGCCAGCTCACATGAGCCAAGCACACGTGCAAAATGAAGCACACACGCGCACGCACACCCCGAATGTCAACAGAAGATAGAGTACAACCCGACAAGCATCCATACATAAGAGAATTTACTCAGGCAATGTCAGAGTAGTGCCCGTGCAGCTGATACAAGTGCTCGTGATCCTATCAGCTGTGCTGCAGCTCTCACTCACAAGACTTGATGTGTGTGCATGTGGAGTACACAAGCCCAAGCGGCAACTGCCGCAAGGCATCCACATGAAGGCTGGCCACATAGCTACAGAGCCGGCCGCAACCCTTGCTGTCCTGTAACTGCACAGGCAGCACGCATTGAAGCACACAAGCAATCTACCCACCCAGTCTACCCATCCAGCCATACACGCGCCTTCCTACCCCACGACGTAATCCCCAGCCCTGTTGCATCCCAGGGCATGCCTTGTGTTCACCATGTTGTATCCTCACAAACAACAGACCCTGATACCACGCACCAGCCCGCTGCTGCTGCCGTGCCACGAGAGAGCTGCAGGATGCTGGCTGCCATAATAATCTCAACCCCTTAGTTACAGCCCCTTGTACATGCTGAGCACGCAGCAGCATGCAGCACAACAGCACGTGCACAGCATGTGCCTGCCTCCACACCACCCACCGCTCCAGCTGCAGCAAGCACAAAACTGCAACAGCTATATCCTGCAACCATGCAGGCTAAGCTATTGGTGACTGGCATGTCACACAGCTGCGGGGTGACGGGCTGACCTGGCTATCCGGCACTGCAGCTGCTCATGATGAGGCTGCCCGCAGCTGCAGCTTTGCCACAATGTCTGCTGGCACCTCATCCAGCTCCCCAGGCAGCCAGTTGAACAGCGGCGGCAGCGCCTTGCCATTGGGCAGCAGTGTGGCAGGGTCGCGCAGCTCATCGAAGAACGGATGCGTCATTGCCTGGTACGCGCTGTACCGCTTCTGCGGGGCATACTGCAGCAGCCGAGACACCTGCGTAGCACAGGCATCAACAGAGGGGTTCTGTCAGATCAATGCCTGTGCATTTGAACATGCTCTAGCCACCAGGTCAGGAACGTTGCGGCGGCGCAATCCAGCACGCGATTGACTCAGCACAACATTGCTGGCTATGATACCTGTAGTTCAAGCTTGTCCTACCCTGCATGGCTGTCTTGACAGCAACCCACAACGCGCGCATACTTCATGCACTATCAGGTGATAGATCAAAGCCAGAAAGACCCACAAATGCCAGTCAGTGCGCAGCCGCAACACGTTCAAGAGAGAAACTCACCAGATCGATGGCATCAGGCGGCATGCGCTTGCTGAACACCTTGGTCCACGGGTGCGGCTTGATTTGTGGGAACTTGAACTCCGTGTAGTTGGGGTTCATTGCGTGGATCTCCTCCTTGGTGGGCGTGCCCAGCACCTTGATGATCTCCACCAGCTGGTCAACGCCGCTCTCGCCTGTGATTGCCAAACACCGCAGACGCCGCACCGGGTGTTGTGAAGAACAGCACAAAAGAGGTATTGAGGCACGCCAACACAGCCCCATCGCCGTTGCTGCCCCAACCAGCACTGCCAGGTCAGCTGCGCAGCCACAGCAGCCCTTCTCAGCTGCAGTACGCCTACTGCTTGGACCAGCACATGCTGGGCACCCCCGCTTACCTGGGAACATTGGCTGCCCCAGCATCAGCTCTGCCAACACACAGCCCACGCTCCACACATCAATGGCGCTGGTGTAGTCTGTAGCGCCGAAGATGAGCTCCGGGGCGCGGTAGTAGCGGCTGCAGATGTAGCTGATGTTGGGCTCACCCTTGATCAGCACCTGTAGGAAAAGGCAGAGCATACTGCCAGGTCAGCTTGCTGCCGCACCCTTGCAGCTGTTGAAAAAAGGCAGCGCAGCAGGCACCCAGCACACAGCTACTTCCTGCAAGATCCGTCGCTCCTGTACAGCTGCTTTTGCGAGCCAACTCAGGCGCTGCTGGACTCCAGGCGCTGCATGCATGCTGTTGCAGTCACAGCACCACGCACCTTCGCGCTGCCGAAGTCGCACAGCTTGAGCTGATGGTTCTCTGTGTTGACCAGCAGGTTCTGCGGCTTGATGTCCCTGTGGCAGATGCCGTACTTGTGTATGTGCCCCAGCGCACGGCACATCTGGTACGTGTACAGCTTGACAAAGATGGGCGGCATGCGCTGGTTGTTCTTGGAGTAGGACTTGCTGATCCGGTAGACCGTGTCAGGCACAAACTCCAGAACCAGGTGCAGGTACGTCTCGTCCTTTTCTGTGGTGGAGTAGAAGCACTGCTTCAGCCGCACGATGTTTGGGTGGTTGACCATCTTCATGATCTGCAGCTCGCGGTTCTTGAAGCGCTTGTCCTGCAGGACCTTCTTGATGGCCACCTGCGCAGAACAGCCAACGCACAGGAAGCTCAGCAAAGTAGGTGGGCATCTGAAGCACTTGCATGACTTGCTTGCAGGACAGGTCATGTAACCAAGCACGAAGTAAAGGCGGGATGCCCTTGATATACCAGAGATACAGGCAGTCACAGCTGGTCAAAACGCTTCCTGAAAGCAGCACTACTGCGGAAAGAAACAAGCTGTTGAATACTATCGCAGAAACTATGGCACCTGCTGGTGCAGCTGGCGGTCACTAACTACGCTGGGTGCAAACCACTGCTGCGTTCTGGCTTGCAGGATGAACCTGCACAGTGCGCACGGCCCTCACCGTCTCTGCTGTCTCTAGGCAGGTTGCCTGGTACACCACCCCAAAGGAGCCGTTGCCGACAATGCGCTCTGTTGCATAGTTGTAGGTCTGCTTGGATGCGCCATTGCCTGCTGTTGCTGTGATGACGTGCCCGCCTGACCGCCCCTCACCCTCAACCACCCTGCCCTCAAACACCTGCACAGCGCACGAAGACACAGCAGCAGAGGAGAGTTGCGGGGCAGGCAGCGGAGCAACAAGCATCGCGAATACTGCTGCAGCAAACCGTTATGTGAAGAGTGGACAGGGGTGCATGCTGTTGCCTTGAACGCCGAGGTGATGCATAGCAAGTGCCATGTTGTCAAGCTGCTTGGTATCATGTCATAGCCCCTTGTAAGCGCCAAAGCGGCAACCCACAGCACCCCTGCGTGGTTGGCAAAGCCAGCAGGTTGAAAACGTTTGACGTCCACAGGTGGCATGCGCAATTTGCATGTGCATTACCTGGCTGCTGACCATATCAGGCTGCGGTGCCTGTTGGAACCTCGCCTCGTCAGGCCGCAGATTGAGTCCCTTCATACCCTGCGCACCACATGCCGTTGTGTTACTGCTTTGCTTCCCTGCAGCTGTCCTGCAGCCAGCCAAGCTGCTGCACTAGGGTGCAGCTACCCACCTGGGGGAGTGCCTCTTGTGGAGCTGCTTGGGGGATGTGGCTCATCCCAACCTGCAACACGGACAATGCAGCACAGATGCAGGTCAGCAGCAGTGCTGGAGCAGCATATGCTGGTCAAGACTAGCTACAGCTGCACTCAGCTCACTCACGTTGGCTGGGTTTGTAGAAGCGGAGATGACTTCACCCCCTGCATTGCAACAATTGCCGTGAGCGCCTGCAGAGTGCCAAGCGAACAGCTGTGCCCTTGGCAAAAACGACACCTACCTGCAGCCACTGGCCCTTGCTGCTTTGGCTTCTTCGCTGCCACTCCCTGAGAAACAACTGTCTGTGAGCTCGTCTGACGCGGCGCTAGTGCCCTGGAAGCGTCCACGCTGGCTGAGTGAAGACCTACTGGAGCGGTGATGCCCTCGCTAGTCTTGGTTCCAAAGCTGCCTAAGAATGGGGTCTTTAGGCGCTCCATGCGCAACTACTACTGCCTATTCTAACGCTTCTATTAGCCTGTTCTATGCTATGGGCCACTGACTTCAGCTGCCCGTCGTTACTGTACAAGTCCCCAGCTCGCATACGTGTCAAACTCCTGCAAAGGGGCAAAATTCTGCTCCACCACCAAGGGCACACGACTGCCAAGCTCGCACAACGCCTTTCACTATGGGCATTGCCGAGAGCAGCGTGTTTTGCCGTGTGACATAACTTCTAGTCTCAGCAAGTCAACAAGCCATAACAAAGGACTGACTGGAGATTGAATATCTTTCTAAATACGAGCCTTTGCTTGCAGACACTTTTTTGTCGATGGGCAGCAAGTCCAATGCCAGCATCATCACCGGGTCCACTAGCTCCAGCTAGAGATCAGCAGGTCGGCTATCAAGATCCTTGCCGACATCAGCTCAAGTTGGAGCCGCAGCAGCTCTGCCACAGTACACATGGTCTTGATGCAGCTGTGGCCGCGGTGCGCGTGTACAGTACCTGCCTGAAGCAGTACAGGCCCATGTGCTAACAACGTCTGGGCACAATGCAAGCCTGTGCGTGTTGTGTGCTCATACGTGCTGAAAGTGCTACGCTGCACTGCATGTCACACGCGCATACTGACAAGCAGCTGCAAGTGCTGCAAGCCGGCCTACCGTAGGCCAGTGGGCCACTAGATTGGCAAAGTTCTGGACACTCTCGCCTAATCCGTTTTGTTTACTCTCAGAAGCACCACACAGCAACCTGTGCATATGCATACCACCAAACACATGTTGCATGTCTGTTGCAGTGCCTGACAAAGTACAACAGCAGCCCTGCTGACAGCAGCTTCAGAAAACTTCAAAAATATCAAGCAACTGGATCTGCCTGTCTGCTTGCTTGCAAGATGCTGCTGGGTGATACAGCGCCAGCACTAGCTGGCAGTGCTGCTGAACACAAGCTGCATACTGCCACCACAGCCGCTGCAGCAGCACCAGCCTGCTGGGCAGCGGCAGCAGCCTGCTGAGCATGGCTGCCGGTGCCATGACGTGCATTGCCACAATGCTGTAGGTGCCCATTGCCACATTGCTGTGGGTGCCCGTTCAAGTTGCCAATGCAAAGTTTGCAGGAAATACTGCATCCCCAAGCTCAGCCTTCTTGCAGGCTTCTTGCAGGATGCAAGACTCTTGCAGGCTTCTTGCAGGATGCAAGACAGCGGCTGCTTTGGCCAGCGCTACACATGCAACTCCAGCACTGCTGGCAGCTGCGTAAAGCAACAAGCACGTGCATTGCGTCCTTCATGTCACTGGCAGCATGTGCTAGCAGCAGGCGAGCCAGCCCCTTTGTCACCAAGTGGGCCCTCCTTGCAATGCTCAATACGTTGCAGATGTTAAGCTATGCTTATGCACCACCAACTTAAAATGCAGCCCACAGCAGGTGGCACACCACAAAACTGACAAGCCGCCCACAAGTACAATTGAACAGCGGCAGCAGGAAGCAAATCAGCATTTAAATCACCCAGTCAGCCACCTGAACCTCCCTGTCATATCATATTTTGAGTCATGTAACAGAGAGGACTTGCCTGCGCAAGAACTGTTCAAACGCCTGCATGCCGATGCTGTTCCTGAGCATCTCTTCTACGCAGAACAACCAATGTGTGCATGTATCTGATGTGCCAGCCATCGCAACACGGTGTACACCACGTTGCATGGCAGGGTATGCATCCTGTTGCACATCCTGATTGTGTAAGCTGCAGGGTCACTGGAATATGCAAAGCTGCGGCACTACTTCATGAGCATGTAGCCATCCACCGCAAAACAAATGCACAGCACTGCAATCAAAACCAGTGGCTGCTCGAGTTGCCAATGAAAAACACATCTATCCAGCGCTCTCATACACTTGCTGCATTCAACGGTCTAGCCGCGCACAGACAAACAACCGTCACCACAGATCGGTATGCTCAGCAGCTTGGCCCACCACAATCCTGCAGCTATCAATACACTAGTACTACTACTCGCACAGGGCTAACACGTGTTACTAGCCATGCAGCTCAGAAGATATGCCCCCTGCAACATCAACTACCAGTGGAGCGCGCCTGCTTCGGCGTGCCCCCCCTAACCACGTAACCACGCCTAGGTTGACTCGCAAGCATAAAATGCTGTCCAGGTACAGCACAGCAAAACAGCACCGCAGCTAGCCTTGACTTGGCATACAAAGGATCAATCATGCAAGGCACTATGCTGACTGGAGTGAGTGTGTGCCCACCATTCAACAAACCAGGTGCCAAGCGCGTTCAATTGCTGGGGCTGCTGCTCCTAGTGCTGCTGCGGCTGCTGCTGTTGCTGCCACCCCTGCTGCCGCCACCACCAAACCACCTGCGGCCGCTGCTGGCTGACTCAGCAGCCCCATCGTCATCGCTGCTGCTGCTGCTGCTAGCGCTGCTGTTGTCCTCAGCTGCCGCACTCCTGCTGCTGTCTCCACTGCCGCTGACAGCTGTCCCAAGGCTTGCAGCTACAATGATAGCACCCCCAAGCCATGCAAGTGGGCCCATCTCCTCCCCTTGCAAACATGCAGCTGCCAGTAACGCTGACATAACAGGTGTCAGCGAATACAGCACTTGTGCTTCTGCTGCTGAAGCCACAGCCTGTCCCTTCGCCTGCATGACTGCTGCCAATGCCCCAGGCCCCAGCGCCGAATACACCAGCAGCAGCATTCCGCTGCCATGACTGAAAGAATCAGGCATTTGCCACTTGTCAGCAGCAGACTGCAGCGCTGCAGCTAGCGCCTGCTTCAGCTGCAACCCCTCTCCCGCTGCTGCTGCTGCTGCTGGCGCTGCTGCAGCCGCTGCTGTTGTGACGCTGCCCTCTTGGAATGCCAGCAGCCAGCACAGCGAAGCAGCAGCAAGGGTGAGCGTCTTGCTGGTTGCTAGCTGCACGGGGTCAAGCCCTGGCGCCATCATGCTCAGCCGTACTGTAGCAATCGCGTAGCAGCAGCACGCCAGCAAGATGTACACCTCACCACCCCAATTGCTGGTCAGGGAGCTGCTGCTGTCCTGATCAGCTGGCTGGGCAGCCAAGGCCTGCTCTTGCTGCTGCTGCTGCTGCTGATTGATCATGCTGCTGCTGGATGACTGTGGGTCCACCACGGTCGCACTGCTGCTGCTGCTGGTGGTGGTGTCTGACGCTAGCTGCTGCTGCTGCTGCAACATGGGTGACACGGTGCTGGTGCTGCTGCTGCTGGCTGCACCAGACTTGTCAGATGCACTAGACAGCTCGGCAGCAGCAGCTGCTGCTACATCGCTGCTGTTGCCGTCACCAACTGAAACGTTGCTGCTGCTGCTGCTTGCGGGAGGCACAGGGCCACACACAATGGCATGCACCACCCCCTGAGGAGGAGTGGCAGTGGGATTACAAGTGACTGCAGGCACAACTGCACCTGCACTGCTGCTAACGCTGCTGCTTTCGCCCAATTCAGCTGCCGCGACAGGTTCAATACTGTCTACAAACGCTACAGGCTGCTCCTGCTGGATAACCGCTGCTGCTGCTGTGTCACCATTGCTGCTGCCCACGTCAAACACACTGCTGCTGCTGCTGCCGTCTGCTGCTGCTAGAACAGCTGCATCTGCAGCTTGTGGCACATCAACTAAGGCTGGCGCTACCAGCACCATAGTAATGCTGCTGCTGCCACTGCTTACAGCTGTAGCTGCACTTGGCGCTGCTGCTGCAGCCACCTCAACAGCCGCTTGCTGCTGCTGCTGCTGCTGTGTGTCAAGCAATGAGTCCAGTGTTATGCAGCAGCTGCCAAGCAGAGCAGCGATGCACGCCAGCCAATGCACAGGTAGCACCGCTTGTCCACACAGCACAGCTAAGCACGGTGTGAACAATGCTGTTGTCTGTGTGAGGAAAGCTGCCTTTGTCGCTGTTGACAACTCCAGGCCTATCGCCTGCATGCGACAGAAGAGATGATGCAGAGCGCACCACGGTCATGTGAGCTGTTCTGCAAAAACCTGCACAGATGAAGGGCAGGAGCTGCTTTGCAAGACACCAAGTGCAATACAGTACTTGGGACGACATCGGCCTCCCACTGCTACGGCCCTTTGCATTGTCGCTTACTACATGCTTTGTGTAGACACGCCCTCAGCAACTGCTGACAGCGTTTACTTGCACACGTGTGTCACACACATAGCAGCAGCAACGTACAGACACAGGACTCAGCACACATGTCAGCACCATGCAACACTGTCGCCGATACTACCACCACCGCTGCTGCCGCTGCTGCTGCTGCTGTGTGCTGTTGTAACAGTGCCTTTTACCTGTGATGAAGTTCCTAGGAAGTTCCAAATGCCAAGCTCCAGGCCAGCTGCCAACACTGCAGCTGCAGATGCAGTAGCTGCTGCAGAATCACCAGTGCTGCTGCTACTGCTGTCTTCCTCCTGCTGCTGCTCCCTGCTGTTGCTGCTGCGTCCAAAGTGCTGAGCCCATTCAGGAAGCCAGGAAGATAACCGCCACCAGTGCTGCTGAGCCTGCTGCTGCTCCAGCTGCTGCTGCAGCAGCAGCGCTGCCTGCGCTTCTTGCTCCCGCTGCCGCCGCTGCATGTATGCTTTATACCCTAGTGATGCTGCTGATGCTGCAAGCAGTGTGACTGCCGAGATCACTGTACGATGTGCTGTCAGCACTTGAGGGGTCAAGTCAGGATCCATACTGTACAAATAGCGTAGTGTTGGAGCGTAGCTGCCCCACAGAACAGACACCAAAAGCAGCGGCGAGTAGCTCATGGCGCTTTGAGCCTGCTGCTGCATCTGCCTGATGCTGCTTGCAGAATTAGTGGATTCGTCTGCTGCTGCAGTTGACTGGGACTGCTGCTGCTCCTGCTGCTGCTGTTGTGGCCCTTGCTGTTGCTGCGGCCGAGAGCGTGGTTGTAATGGCCTGCCCGCTACTCGACTGGCCTGCAACCACATGGCGTGCCTGCGTGCTGGCCTGCTACTAGGGCAGACAAGTGTTGAGGAGCGCCTGCTGCTGTGGTGGGCTGTGAAGCCGGAGCAGCTATAAGGCCGCATGACTGCTCTGCTCAAAGCTGCTCAGGAACAATGGCTCGCCGCGGCAAGCTATGCTAAGCTGCTATGTCGACGTTCGCATTTGAGGACGACATCCACCGACTGACTTCAAACGCACAGTAGTTGTGCGATCTTTATGTGATCGATTTGACCCAGCACGAAAACCTGTGTTTGGTGACTGTATGGTATCACATGCTGCGCGCAGTGTGTGACTCAATAGTGTTGCTGCTGCTGTTGGCACCAAGCCAAGATGGTAGGTGCAAACGTGTTGAAAATGTCCATACTAACGCCATTACTGTGCCAGCACACCAGATGGCAGACGACCTGTGTGTTGGTTGCAGTTGTCCAGTTGGTATGACACCAGCACTGACGCAGTCTGCCAGGCTGCAGTTATCTTGGGGGTCCCCTTGGCCGTCATTTGGTTACAGATCGCCCTGCTGCTACATGCCGCACGGCTTCCTTTTAGGGGGAAAGGGTAGCAACATTTCAGCCTGCCACACAGCCAGCTTCCACTTGAACAATGTCAGTTATAGCGCAGCAGTTGGTATGACACACCAGTAGCTCAACCATGCCTAGGTGAAGCTACAGCACTAGCATGAAACCAAGCAGTAACCTAGCATGCAAGCAAGCAAGAAAGCAGAGTCGCCCTGTGTAGGATACCTTGTAAGCACTGCTGCTGCTTACTGCTGCCTTCCAACACGTTCTGCAGCCACTGCCACGCAACATGCACAGCCAACCTGCGGTTTGAGGTTAAAGAAAATACGGCGATGAAGCTTGTTAAAATTGCACAGTGCGTCTCGAAGTTCAGCGTGTCGTTCAAAAGAAAGCACAGGAGGAAAATCACGCGGGCTCTGGCGGGTGTTGAAAGCGGGTGTTGAAATTTGTCAAGCGGCGCGTTGCTTGTGCCTCAATATCACTCGAATGACTCAATTATGTGGATTTATCTGTCAGTTTGTGCTGCTGCTGAGCTGGGTTGCCGGCCATGTGCTGCTGCGCTCCCTAGGGGCCTAAGAGGCCTCTTAGCCAGGACAAACACCCGCGAGTGCCCTGTAGCCGTAGGTTTGCGCGTACTCCGCTCCCATTTGGCCCAGCCCCAGGACCCGCCCTGGGACTGTAGGCCAGGAGCTGAGGAACAGCACATGACCAAGCCCTGGCTCTGCACGGCTCGCTCCCTCTTAGCCAGGACAAACACCCGCGAGTGCCCTGTAGCCGTAGGTTTGCGCGTACTCCGCTCCCATTTGGCCCAGCCCCAGGACCCGCCCTAGGGCGGCCTGGGACTGTAGGCCGAGAGCTGAGGAACCGTACAGGACCAGGCCCAGACTTCTATGACTAACGCTGCTGCTGACAGTGTTGCTGATAATGTTTGCTTGAGTCCTGGATAGGCCTGTATACCGATTCACTGCTACGGACCGAGACACGGGGAGGTTTAATGTTGGTCGCTGTTCACTGGCAAGTAAACCCGTGGTTGCCGAAAAGGCTTTTTAATCCCACAGTTAATCCCACACAAACGTTTATAAGACTAGTTGGAAGGCCACTGGCCAGGCACGCAGGGACCTGGCCCTGACTTTCCGACCTTCAAATCCGTGCTGAGCTGTGCTGCGATGGTGGTACCTCAGGTGTAAGCAGTGCTGCATAAGACGGCGTGTTCTTCATAAGGTTGCCGCTGAAACGGGGTCGCTGGAGTGCGGTTCTTGACAGGCTTGACGTAAAAGCAGCAGCACTAGACTCCAGATCTACTCTAGAGCCTCTACTGAGTAGAGCATGTGTCACAGATCTCGTAGAGTGCATGCTGCCGTGCCAAATGGTTGAACCACCGGTGAAATAATACGTGTCTGATGCAGAAGATAAAAAGGGTAGTGCGAACACTGAGTTCTGCTTCAGCTGGGATACAGCAGTAGCGTTTTGCTTATGGCAGAACTCAGTTTTCGCATTAGCTGGCCAGCTGGATGGCTACGGATGCTCAATGAGTGGTGGCATCAGCACTCACAACCAGGCAACTTGCAGGCAGAAAAAGCAGTTATATACAGATGCCGTGCAACAGCTGAACCTCGCGTCAGCGCCCGTCGACGCCATGCAGCTGGCACAACTCGAGTTGAATGAAGCTTCATCGCAAGCAAATTCGCACATAGTCACTGCCAGTGTTTGCCTAACCCATCCCGCACTGCTGCCAGCGAACAGTGCACACTGTACCGTCATCTCTCACAGTATGATCTTAAGCCACGGGAATGTTGTATCAGAATTGAATTGAATTGGGATTAGTTACCAAACTGCCGAAGCGCAAGCATGACCTGCAGCTCTAAACCACACGTGCCAGGGCTCCCCAGCACATGTGGCTCGAGCAGCAGACGAGAGATGTAATCAACTCAACTGGTAATAACATCGTGGCATAGAAGACGAGCCGCAAAGTGAGCACCAGCAGCCGGAGACGACATGCACCAGTCGCTTCCCAGCACATGTAGCTCCAGCCACTGTGCACTGCACACTGTGGCACAGTGAGTCTGTCAACCAACTTTCAACCATACAGCACCACATACACGCAGTTCTCCATACCCAAGGTGACTAAGTTATGTGCAGTTGACCATATTGCTGCAAACCCATGCAGTGGCAGTAACAGGATGACACATAACAGGCAGCAACGCTATTCGAATAGCGCGGCTGCGATACAACATTACTTCCGCAGCTGGGCAACTCACACACCACATTGAATTTTATCAGTCATGTGCACACTGCACACAATGGATAGGAATCATGATGTAACATACTGTAGCAGCGTTGTCAGTTACGACGGACACCACTAGCAGCCAGCTGTGACACACACAACATGGCTCCTGCAGCTGTTGCTGGGCAACTATGACGATCGCATGCGCTGTACCAACCAGAAACTACCAGTGCAACGCCTAACAAAGCTGCTGTAAGATGCCAACCAAAATCTGCCAACAAACCCCTACTGCCGCACTGAGCAGTATGCACCACCACCGGCATGGGACCTTGCCATCAGAGCATCGTTAACATCAAGAGCAACCAGGCGGCAGACGTGCTGACCCCTGCTTCAGCATCTAAGCCGCACTGCCGCGCTCCACATTCATGCGCTGCACCCCAGCCGCCACCCCTGCAGCCGCCGCTGCACCCTGCTGCTGTGGCTCAAGCCTGGAGCGCTTTGACTGGTGCACAGACTCCTCCGCGCTGGCTGCCTTGCCACCCTTGCGCCAATGCGCAAGAGGGACAGCACTCTGCCTAGTCAGCACAATAGTTTTAAGCGGCGGCAGCGCTTCCGCCACCGGGCCACACGAATGCTGCATGATTGTGCGGATCGGCACCCGCAAAATGATGGGGTCTGTGAAACGGCAGTCTGTCACAATGGCAATGTAGTCATTGCCAGGCAGCGCTGTAGTGGCATATGCAGTGGCCTGTGAGCGATCTGGTTTGATATCCAGCAGCTTGCCATACACATGCTTTTTGTTGTTGTATACTTCCAAAATGTGCTGCACGACTTCCTCAAGCAGGAAGTTGACACCAGAGATGCGAATTGCAGCATACATGTCCTGCACACACTTCCCAAGCCACATGTTGGGGGCAATCGACAGGGAGACACGAGCACACATTGGACCAGGCGCAGCACTAGCAGCCAGAGCTGCAAATGTTGGCTTATGCTTCAAATACAGTGGGAACGTCGTGAGGATGTATGGCAACTCCGACAGCAGTGCAGCACCATACTTGAACCCCATTGACAGCCTGATGTGGCGCGCACCCGGCCGCCCAGATGAGGCGTCAGCCGTGGCATGCACCGTCTGCACCATGCGCGCCAACCCCGCCAGCGCGCCGCCAGCAGCAATCATGTTGTCGAGGATGAGCGCCACCAGGAAAGTCTTGATGACCTCCATGCCGCCCGCAGGCCAGTTGTGAGCGCTGACGATGGCGGCAGTGAAGATGAGGATGCAGCGCAGACCAGAGTCGCCAGTTGCCCCCGGGGCGCGGGACATGGGCACCCAGTCAATGTCATCACCTTGTGCTGCAGTAGCAGCATCCTTCATGCATTGCAGCAGCAGCAGAGATCACCGTAAAAGGACCCATGCCATGGATCGCTATAATATCACTGCGGGCCACGCCAGTGTGGCAGGTGATTAGGGAGGTGTACCTGGATGAGCGGCAGGAACGCCTCAGTAGAGTAGTACGGGGCAAGCAGCAGAGCAGCAGAAAACCACTGCGCTATGCAATATGATTTGACCTCCTCCAGTGACCACGCGCGGTCCGAGAAACACTGTGCATTACGGCTGAGCCACAGAGCAACCAGTGACCTTCGACTCCCTATGCCGACACGCTACCAACTGCGCTACACTCTGTTTTTTATTTTTTCCAGAATATTTGGCAGGCTTTTAGGTAGGGGAAAACTGTTTTGGGCTTTGGTATCGTGATCGTAAAAATGAAAGCAGCGACCAGAACAGCCACTTCCATGGGTGCAGCATATGTACTGAGTCCAGTGTTATGCAGAGCCACAGCCTGAAATCCATGGGGGTGGCCGGCATACGTCCACTCGGCCTCCAGCACTGATACACAGTTTGTGCCCACAGCCACACGGACCTAGCCTGCGCACATGAAAAAAGGATGTGCGGCACCGCGTCTGGGCCAGCATGACACATAGGGCACGAGGCAGGGGCAGGTGAGCGGCACACTTTAGCGTATGTGGGGAGCGCATCGTTAACAACAGAGTAGAGTGTGTCCAGCCACCTGCGCGGCAGCTTGGACTGCCAAACATGCTTGAACCACATACGACGTAGGGTAGTAAAGGGGTATGGAAGGATTTGGTGCCAATGAGAAACGAACCGCGGCTGCGGCTGCAGGCGGGACACAATGACAGCGTTATACATATGTTTGGCTGAGGCACTTGCTAGTGAGGTTGATGGCATCTGTTGCAGCGCCCACGTATCCAGCCACGAGGACATTTCCGGTGTTTGACCAGGCAGCAGCACATCCGGCAATTGGAAGGGCAGTAGTGCCCCAAGTATAAGCCTCAGCTTGTCCTCTGCAGCCGGCAAGCGAGGAAGGGCTGCACGCCACTGCTGCCGCAGCAGCTCCCGACCTGGGTGCAGGAAGTGATATGCATGGGTAAATCCTGCAGCAGCAATACGATGCCAGGCTCTGAGGTAAGAGGGGCCAAAGTCATGGCAGTCCAGGGACACTGATATGTTGAAGAACACCGGTTCTCGCATAGCATAGAAGCGCGTGATCTTATGTGTTCTCCTGCAAGGCGGCCAAGGGGTTTGTCTGTTGTAGAGATACAACATTTCCCATTCCCGACTGCTATGTGGCACGGGAATGTTGTATCTCTACAACAGACAAACCCCTTCCGCCAAACATTGCCACGCATCTGCTGAGCCGCTGTGTACCAAACACAGCGAGGTGCGTTTGACGGTGATGCCTCACCCTGCATGTTTCTCATGATGTATGTTCCCCAGAATGGTTGCAGGGTTCGAGCCACTGAATGTTTGAAAGCCTGTGGCCTCACCCTAAAACCTAACCCTGCCAGTTCTGTTGCGCCTGATGGCCCATACTTGTTTGTGCTAGTGCTGTTCACACAAACAGCCTGATGATGGACGAAGAGTCCGAAACGCGTCGCTCAATGTGTAACAGTACTTACTAGCAACAGACAAGTGACTTTGAACGGTTGTTGAGCAGTGATAGCCAGTCAGTACACAACCCACACAAAACTCGTGCTGCTGCTGCTGCTGCTACTTGAGGCACGGCAGCAGGTATAGCGACGCCTGCACACATCGCACGTGCACGCGGAGCACGCGTACTCCAGTACACCCGGTGCATGCCAATCCTGTGTTGGCGGCGCGTTTTGCACTGCGTTTGCTGCTGCTCCCAGCAGCAGCAGCACCAGCACTTCCACAGCCTGCGCCAGCAGTAGCAGCAGCAACACCAACCACTAATTTATATAGATAATAGACAGCTTCTGTTTTCTCACCAACTGCAGCGTCCCAGAATTCCTTTGCTGGCTTGGCATACAAAACAGATGTGGCAAAGCTGGCACATGTGCAGACTGTTGGCTGGATCTATGCTGTGCTGAGTTTTTTGAACTGGGAGCGCAATGCCATGCCACAGCGCCGGTTCCATAGCTGTGGTGCGCAAGCTGCTGCCACCTGCATGCTGCTGCACATGCCATGTACTACCGTGCCTGACCTGGCAGCTCCTTCGACTTGCTGAGGCACATACCTTAGCTGTGCATGCAGGGGTAGGGTGTCACTGCATGTCTTCTCCTGCTAGACTGCTACAAAGTCTCCACATACCTGCTAAGGAGCGCTGTCGCTGCTTGGTGTCAGGTTGGGGTAGCCTGCTCTGGCTGCAGGGCCGCGGCGCTACTGCCTCTAACCAACAACAATTTCAACTGTACTCCACAGCAGCCGCAGCCGGTCGCACTGCTTTTTAAATGGCTGCAGGGCCGCGGCGCTGCAGCGAGCTGATGCTTGACGGTGCGCAGCTCCAAACACCTGGTGTCCAGGATCCGTTCTTTTGCATGCATGCACTGCACAGTGCACTTTGGTCAACGTGGGTGCAGATCGTGCCGCACGTGCAGCAACTCGGAGTTGCTGCAGAGTCACCGCAGAGTGTACAGAGCTGCTGCAGTGTACATGCAGGGCCCACCAAGCCCACCACGTGGTGCACAGAACAGCTTGAACTCTGTGCCACATCTGAACTGCCTGCACCTGCTGCAGGGCCGCGGCGCTGCAGCGGGCTGCTGCTGCTGCCATGGTCTTGTATGAAGCGGCCTGCAGCATCAACTGCTGCATCCTCATCAATCTGCAGAGGGAGCAGCATCAGCAGCAGGAGTGGCAGCGGCATGGTCATCGACTACTCTCTGGTGCACCACAACATCGTTCACTATACAACCAGAAGGCCTATTGTGTTTGCATTGTCACTGACGGTCAGACAAGATTTACCTGCTTTGCATGCTGCCTTTTTTCCAGTACCGCTAACTTTTTTACAAGATGGTTGACAGAAGCTTCGCAGTCACGATGCTGCAGCAGCCAGTCCATAATTGAAACGTAACTTGAGCACACCTCAACTGACACCAGTAGTTCAAGTTCAACTACTTGGCCAAGCGTTTGAGGAACCGTTCAAGCGGCTTGAACTCCATGCCATGCGGGCGGATTTGATAACACGCCAGAAATGTGATATGTTCTGATCAACCAGTTTACACAGTCAGCGGCGCATTACAGTGGGTCAGGCAAGCCTTGCTTGCGTGCGCAGCCTTGCGTTAGTGAGCAGCCTTGCATGCAGGGGAAGGGTGTCACTACATGCCTTGCTGCTTGGTGCTGCTATTACTTTTACACTGGTGTGGCACACCATAATTTCTTTACGACACACCAGTCATTGGCAGCTGGCAGCTCGCTGCCATCAATTCAATTCAGCCAGCTGGCTCACTGCGGCCTGCGCTGCGGTGAGCGCTGAGTGGCTGCAGTGACTGTCACTGCAGCCTAGGTGACCGTCACCAGGTGACTTGGGGGGTATGGTCCATTGGGGGGTTAGGTCCAATGTGAGGGTGAGCTGCTAGCAATCAGGGAGCGCACAACACGATGTACTGTTCATGGTTCAGCGACATCGGAATAACAGCCTACCACATGGACGCGTGTTTGCTGAGAACACATGCAGCATCAGAAGCCAAGGGTGCCAGGTGCTGGCAGCAGCTGGTGCAGCTGCAGCTGGGCCCGGAATGCAGGGCCCATCTGCGGCAAGCTCGGCATAAAATTGAAGAGATCTAACTTCCGCATCAGTTCTAGAATCTCTGTATTTGATGCCAGCTGTACGGCAGAAGTGGAGTAAGGATGCAACACACGCACATGGTTGAGTCAGCCTGCTTCTAACCATCAGCAGCAGAGCTGCCTCCGACTGTTGGTCCGTGCGATCCTTCACACCATCTGACGTTCCTTATCTGATACGTCGCTGATCACCTGCATATTTTTATTGTCGAGGGCTCCTGTTGCTAGCTTTGCGTACTCACCCACACTCCAACAGCATGGCGAAGCGCGCTCTGCTCTGTGGCTGCAACTACCCGGGCAGCGCGCATGCCCTGAACGGCTGCGTCAATGATGTGCACGCGATGCACACCATGCTGACAACGCACTTTGGCTTCTCCCCCGAGAACATCACCAAACTCATTGACACAGACCCCAGCAGCGAGCAGCCCACTGGAGCAAACATCAAGGTAACACGCAAATTGATTAGGCATGCACGCAGACGCCTACACCAGGCGATACAGCGTCAGCGTGCATCACCAGTTGCAGCAGCTACTGGTAGTTATACTGCTCTTCTGCTGAAGCAAGGGCATGCATGCACACAAGGCAAGCATTTACAGTGTTGAGGGTTGAAGCCTGCTGACACCCCTTGTGCTACTGCACAGTGTGATCGCCTCACCAACCACCAACTGCTGTCAGAGCCAAGCACTGCCCATATTTTGCACGCTGAGAATCATGCGCACAGAATCTCGCGCCTGGTGACACCCAACCCCACCCTATCCAGTTGACATGCATTGCTGGACAACATACAGCAAGCACCAATGGCTAGGCATGCATGAGCCGATCTGCGTCTCTCTTTCGCCAAGGATACCTTTTCCCTTGCAACCAGCTCTCAGCCACTTGTCTCATGCTGCTGCTGCTGCCTCTTGCCTCGTGTGCTGCAGCGTCACTTGACTGAGCTAGTGGCAGCCAGCCAGCCTGGAGATGTGCTGTTCTTCCACTACTCAGGACACGGCACACAGGTGAACCCACACAGCCATTCACAGCCTGTGCAACAGTTTTTGATACATATGTAGCAAGCAGTCGGCCAGATACGATGCTGTTGTTTGGTTTGCATGCGACGTCATTGCCATTGATGACTATCCTCAGGGTACAGGGTACAATGGCAGCACATGCTGATGTGAACGCACCACACAACACCTTGCTGTTGGTGGCCGCAGGTGCCCAGTGACCATGAGGAGGCTGACGCCAAGGATGAGGCGCTGTGCCTGTACCCCACAACTGTCTTGGCAGAGTACATGTCTGCTTTTGAACTTATCCACACACAACACAAGACAACACCGTGGTGTTGGTGACCGCAGGTGCCGAGTGATCACGAGGAGGCTGATGCCAAGGATGAGACGCTGTGCCTAATGCCTCACACAATTGTCTTGGCAGTACAGCTTATCCACTCACAACACAACACACGACAACACCTTACTACTTGTTACCGCACTACTGATTACCGCAGGTGCCGAGTGACCATGAGGAGGCCGATGCCAAGGATGAGGCGCTGTGCCCCACCGACATGAACACCATCACCGATGACGACCTGCGTACCATCTTTGCCAACCTGGCAGACGGTGAGCTGGCACACACAGCGTGATGCTGTCTGACAGTAGGTGATATTACAAAGTAACATGTGTCATAACACAACCCAGTGCAAGCGCGGAAGGCCTGCTTATGGCCATCCACGTACTTGCAGTTACAAGTAGGGTTCTAGCAGCTGCAGGACACTGCTAGCCCCTGTACAGCCGCAGGTTGCCTCATTGCATGCTGCTGCTACTATTGCTGCTGCTGCTGCTGCTGCCAGGCGTCAAGCTGACGATGGTGGCTGACTGCTGCCACAGCAGCACCCTGCTGGACCAGATGGAGTTGCACATCTCTGGCCGCAAGTCTGATGACTAATTGACAGCTTCCATAACTGCTGCTGCTTCTGTGACTGCTGCTGCTGCTGCTGCCAGGTGTGAAGCTGACAATGGTGGCTGACTGCTGCCACAGCGGCATGCTGCTTGACCAGCCAACCGTGCAGATCTCTGGCCCCAAGTCTGATGACTAATTGACAGCTTCCATAACTGCTGCTGCTGCTGCCGCTGCTGCTGCTGCTGTTGCCAGGTGTGAAGCTGACCATGGTGGCTGACTGCTGCCACAGCGGCACTCTGCTTGACCAGCCGGAGGTGCAGATCAGCGGTCCCAAGTCGGACGACCCAGCAGCGCCACCCCAGCTGGTGGACACCTTCACTGCTGCGTGTGATGACAACAGGGATGTGGGCTGCAGGGCACTGTCGACTGACTCCCTGGTTGCTGCACTCGGCG
This sequence comes from Tetradesmus lagerheimii, assembly GCA_902809745.2. Lineage (NCBI taxonomy): Eukaryota > Viridiplantae > Chlorophyta > Chlorophyceae > Sphaeropleales > Scenedesmaceae > Tetradesmus > Tetradesmus lagerheimii. Next base: position 24,156 of record CADDIJ020002657.1, on the reverse strand, counting down.
AGAAGCTGGGAGTGACCGTGGCACCCAGCCAGGTAAGATTATGCCTGCTGTCAACCGCGCAAAGTGAATGATGTGTGCTTGTTTGGAGAGATCATGGAGTGGTTGAAGCAGGGCACTGTCGACTGACTCCCTGGTTGCTGCACTCGGCGAGAAGCTGGGAGTGACCGTGGCACCCAGCCAGGTAAGATTATGCCTGCTGTCAACCGCGCAAAGTGAATGATGTGTGCTTGTTTGGAGAGATCATGGAGTGGTTGAAGCAGGGCACTGTCGACTGACTCCCTGGTTGCTGCACTCGGCGAGAAGCTGGGAGTGACCGTGGCACCCAGCCAGGTAAGATTATGCCTGCTGTCAACCGCGCAAAGTGAATGATGTGTGCTTGTTTGGAGAGATCATGGAGTGGTTGAAGCAGGGCACTGTCGACTGACTCCCTGGTTGCTGCACTCGGCGAGAAGCTGGGAGTGACCGTGGCACCCAGCCAGGTAAGATTATGCCTGCTGTCAACCGCGCAAAGTGAATGATGTGTGCTTGTTTGGAGAGATCATGGAGTGGTTGAAGCAGGGCACTGTCGACTGACTCCCTGGTTGCTGCACTCGGCGAGAAGCTGGGAGTGACTGTGGCACCCAGCCAGGTGTGAATATGCCTGCTTTCAACTTGTTTGGAGTTTGTGGAGCACTCAAAGCAGAGAGAGTGGCCAAAGGCACCTGCAGCTGCAGCAGATGCCGTGAGGCAACAGGGCTTTGCGTCAAGCAGCAGGGTCGTGGGCTGCAGGGCACTGTCAACCGACTCCCTGGTTGCTGCCCTTGGAGAGAAGCTGGGAGTGACCGTGGCACCCAGCCAGGTAAGAATGACTGTCTCTGTGTATATATATTTGCAGAGAAACGCTGTTGTGTTGTGCGGCGGCTGGGCCTTGTGTGGTTCGCTTGCTGGGTAGGGTTGCGCAGTTGCTGTTGCCGTTGAGTTGGGCAAGCAGTTATATGTCAGGCGCCAGGGATGTGGGCTGCAGGGCACTATCGACCGACTCCCTGGTGACTGCACTCAGGGAGAAGCTGGGAGTGACTGTGGCACCCAGCCAGGCATATTCATGCTTGCCAGCAGCGCTACAGGAGGGGGCACTACTGTGTGGCAGGCTTCTTGGATGCCGCGTTCATGCGCTTGGCAGTATAGCAACTTGCCCTGCTATGTCCCTGCTTGCTTGCATGCCGCTGCAGGCACGTGCGGCCATGGTGGCTGCATTCGGCGACGACGCGTATTAGATATTAGCAGATGTGCTACAAGCAGCAGCATAGCAACTTGCAAACTTCCTGCTTGTCTGCGTGCCTCTGCAGGCGCGTGCTGCCATGGTGGCTGCATTCGGCAACGACGCGTCAGCCAAGCTGGGCCCGCTCATCCAGCAGTTTAAGGGCGCGCTGTCAGCAGCAGGAGGCGCTGAGGCACTGGCAGCACAGGTGGGTGGCCAAAGCAGCCTGCAAGAGCAGCAGGGTCACGGCAGCTAGTCCAGCCGACACAAGCTGCAGATCAACCCGTGCTGTTTTGCATGAGCTGCACATGTGCACATCTGCCTCTCCTGTTGCATTGAACGGCTGATCACGGCGCTGGTGGCGCTCTTGTGGCCTGCTGGGTGGTGTGCTGGATTGTCATGTACTGCTGTTCTGCGTACCCAGCAATGGTGTGTACTGATGTACATGTATACATGTACTGTCTGAATACACGCCATTGCCTTGATGAGCTGGCACCAGCCTTAGTAGCGTCCCAAGGGGCCCTGTTGTACAGTGCTATACAACACACTGTACTGCCCCACTTTCGTGCATACATTATGTACTGCCTGCAGGCCACTGCCAAGCTTGATGCGCTGGTGCCTGGCGCTGGTGCTGTTGGGGCTTGCTGGATGTTGTTGACCTGCTGTATTGCTAACCCAGAGTGCTGTGTACTGCTGTGCCGTCTGGATACAGGCCACTGCCAAGCTTGGTGAGCTGGTGTCTTTGTAGCGTCCTCAGGGGCCCTGTGGTGTACAGCAGTAGAACAAGTTGTACTGCCCAACTGACTTGCATTTATGCTGTACTGCCTGCATGCCACTGCCAAGCTTGATGAGCTGGTGCCTGGTGCTGGTGGTGCTCTCGTGGGCCTGCTGGGTGGTGTTGTACTGCCGTACTGCTGGCCCCATGTAACGCTTTGTACTGCTGTATTGCCTGCAGGCTACTGCCAAGCTTGATGAGCTGGTTCCTGGCGCTGGTGGTGCCCTTGGGGGCCTGCTGGGTGGTGTTGTACTGCTGTACTGCCTGCCCCACGTAACACGTTGTACTGCTGTACTGCCTGCAGGCCACTGCCAAGCTTGATGAGCTGGTGCCTGGCGCTGGTGGTGCCCTCGGGGGCTTGCTGGGTGGTGTTGTACTGCCGTACTGCCGGGGCCCTGTGTAACATTTTGTACTGCTGTACTGCCTGCAGGCCACTGCCAAGCTTGATGAGCTGGTGCCTGGCGCTGGTGGTGCCATCGGGGGCTTGCTGGGTGGTGTTGTACTGCCGTACTGCCGGGGCCCTGTGTAACATTTTGTACTGCTGTACTGCTTGCAGGCCACTGCCAAGCTTGATGAGCTGGTGCCTGGCGCTGGTGGTGCCCTCGGGGGCCTGCTGGGTGGTGTGCTGGGTGGTGGTGGTGGTGGTGCCGCTACTGGCAGCAGGGGCATTGGTGGCAGCCTGTTCAGCTTGGCACTTGAGATGCTTGGAAGCGCAGAGGTGGCTCAGCAGGTGAGCTGTGCTTATGTAGCCTATGTATGAGTTGCAGTGGATTTTGTTGTGCTATGGTGCAGCACTGGCAGCAGGGGCATTGGCGGCAGCCTGTTCATCCTGGCACTGGAGATGCTTGGAAGCGCAGAGGTGGCTCAGCAGGTGCGCTTATATAGCCTGTGTATGTAAGTTGCAGTGGTGTTTGGTGTGCTTTGGTGCAGCATTGGCTGCTGCGGCATGTTGCTGTTGCAAGCAGCCTGTTCAGCCTGGCTCTGGAGATGCTGGGCAGTGCAGAGGTGGCTCAGCAGGTGCACTGTGCTGCATTCGTTGGCAGGATGTGCGGCAAGTTTGTAGGTGCTGGTAAGAAGTGTGCTGGGACATGCTGGGGAGTGCAGAGGTGACTCAGCAGGTGAGGGGTGTGCTTATGTAGTTGCAGTGGGTTTTGGTGTGCTTTGGTGCAGCTCTGGCAGCAGGGGCATTGGTGGCAGCCTGTTCAGCCTGGCCCTGGAAATGCTTGGAAGCGCAGAGGTGGCTCAGCAGGTGAGCTGTGCTTGGCATTGGCAGGATGTGCGTCAAGTGTGTGGTTGCTGGTAAGAAGTTTGCTGGGAGCTGCTGGGGAGTGCAGAGGCGGCTCAGCAGGTGCGCTGAGCATGGTGCAGTTACAGTGGGTTTTGTTCTGTTTCGGTGCCGCCACTGGCAGCAGGGGCATTGGTGGCAGCCTGTTCAGCCTGGCTCTGGAGGTGCTTGGAAGCGCAGAGGTGGCTCAGCAAGTGAGCTGTGCATATCTAGCCTACATATGAGTTGCAGTGGGTTTTGTTGTGCTTTTGTGTAGCAGTGAGCAGCTGCGGCATGTTGCTGCTTTTACAAGCAGCCTGTTCAGCTTGGCCCTTGAGATGCTCGGTGGCTCAGCAGGTGAGCTGTGCTGGATGGCATTGGCAGCATGTGTGGCAAGTTTCTGGGTGTTGGTAAATCTGTGCTGGGAGATGCTGGGGAGTGCAGAGGTGGCTCAGCAGGTGCGTTGAGCGTGTACAGTTGCAGTGGTGTTTGGTGTGCTTGTATGCAGCAGCGAGCAGGCTGCGGCATGTTGTTGAGCCCTGCCTGCTGCTGCCACCAAGTTGTTTCTGCAGCTGCCTCCTGCTGTTGCCAAGCCCGTCCCCGTGAGGCGCGCCTGCTGCTCTCGCTTGTTTAAATGCCTGCTGCTGCTGATACTCCTCATGCCTGCAGCTGCCCCCTGCTGGCGCCAAGCCGTCCCCCGAGGCGTGCCTGCTGCTGCTCACCCATTGTAATACCTCCTGCTGCCGCTAAACTGCCTGCTCCTTCCTGCTGCTACCTTTTTCATTTTTATGCTCTTTCTGCAGCTGCCCCCTGCGGGCGCCAAGCCGTCCCCTGAGGCGTGCCTTGCCCCTGGCAGGGGACTGCTCATCACTGGATGCCAGGCAGAGGAGACATCCGCTGACGCGTGCCCCTCAGGTATGTACAGGGTATACAAGTGGGGTCTAACCATTGGGGCCAACAATTGAAACGTCATCCAGCAACCGTCTGAAGCCAAAAGAAAAGCTGTGATATTGCCTCAATCATGGGACCCCCTTGTATGCGGCATTACTGCATGTTGAGTAATCTCTGGTGAGCCACAAGAGGCTGATCGTTGAGATGGTTTGCACATCAAACACTCCCCAACGTGTAGCCGTCAACTGCCAGAGGTTGTGAACAAGTCTGCAACAGGTCTGCGGTTGGACATGTCAATGGTTGCCAGCAGCAGGTTGCACAACATTAGGCACGTCAAACCCTGTAGCTATCACCATCTCAGCGCTCCAAAGTGTAGTGTAGAATGCTGCTGTGAGGAACGCCACACGGCCGCTGCTGCTGTTGCTGCTGCTGCTGCTGCCACTGCTGCTGCTGCTGCAGGCGACGCGTCCCAGGCCTATGGTGCCCTGACCAACGCGCTGACCACCACCATCAACCAGTTCAAGCAGGCCTACCCGGACCAGAACATCTCTGCAAGGTGACCGCACACTTCCTTGCAGCCCTCCTTCGTTTCTGGGGGTTGTTGCGACGTAGTTGCCTGTGCAAGCCGTAGCTGCCCGTAACCCTTCACCATGTAAGTCTTCTTCTTCTAGGTGACCGCACAGCAGCAGCTGCGGCATGGTCTGTAGGGGGTGGTTGGTTGTCAGCGCACACTGCACTCCGATATGCACAGCAGGCTCTAGGCCTCCACATTTCTGGTGCATATTGGAAGTCAATGCTGCTGCAGGTTGTTGGGCTGCGGTTTCTTCTTCTCTTCTTGGGTGTTGTTGACCTGCTGCTGTTGCTGGGTTCACTGCAGGACGCTGGTGTCTCAGATCCGCGAGCGCCTCCCAGCAGCACGCCTCCTCTTCTTTTTGGGGTTCATTGACCTGCTGCTGCTGATGCTGCTGCTGCATTGACTGCAGGACGCTGGTGATTCAGATCCGCGAGAGTCTCACAGCAGCACGCTTCTTTTTCTTCAATATTCTCAACCTGCTGCTGCTGCGTTCACTGCTGCATTGCCTGCAGGACGCTGGTGTCTCAGATCCGCGAGAACCTCAACGCAGCTCGCTTTGCGCAGAACCCGTGCTTGGAGTGTGACGACGCAAACGCAGACGCGCCTTTTGTGCTGGGCGCATGAGGGCAGTGCGCAAGTTGCAAACCACAGAGCATGCATGAGGGCACTGCGCAACGCAGACGCGCCTTTTGTGCTGGGCGCATAAGGGTACCGTGCTCAGCACAGGCTGTGATCAGCTGTATGGTGGTAGATGTTGGTCTGAGCAATGGTGTAGAGTGAACGGTTTTAGGCGGATCCTGGACTCCCAGTGTGTGCAGATCTGGTGCATCTGGCATTGCTGTGCATTGACTGTGACACCTGCGTGTCATGGCCACCATCATGGTGCCCGCAACACCCAGGTGTCATCAGTCAATGCACAGCAATGCACCAGATGTAAACACAATGTTGTCTGGGCAACCCTGCACCACCCTGAAGCTGCGTTGAATGCAGTCGAGGTTGAGGGACGCATCATGGAACGTGAAGTGAACGAACGTATGCGGTGCATGTGAACCAAGGGATGAGTCACTGAAGTGGCACTTCATGCATGAAGTGCGTGTGGTTTGCTGTTGTCATCACAGCGAAGTAAGCGGGCATCATGGATTCACTGTATGTTGGCATTTGCACTCCGACTGTGTGGGTGCAGTAAAATGTTTTGGCATGCCGCATGCAGGTTGATCTCGGGCCATGTAGGAACTCTGCTGCTACCAGGCAGCTGCAGTGGTGTTTCATTGCAGCATCACGTGCATGTGCAGCAGTGTGATGATCACGTGGAGCGTGCCGCATCACCCGGGCTGATGGCATGTAACCAACAGGTGTTGCTGGCCTTTTGTAGTTGCTGTGGTGTAGCGCTGCGCCGCAGGAGCCTCTGTACTAGTAGTGCCAAGGGATAGGTGACCCGCGCAGGGTTCAACGTTAATTTAAACGTTAACCAGCCGCTGGCCACTGCGGCAGTGCTACGCAAGCGCTTCAAAGGCAGCCTGCAGACTGCAACAGCACAGGCAATGGCACGTTGCAGCATCGTGATGCACTCTGGTGAGGCGCGGTTGCCGATGCCGAAAGGTATGGCTTACAAGGATTGATTATTATTATTATCGTGATGCGCTCTGATAGAGCGCTAGCTAGTGCTGGAGACACCTGGCTGTGGCTGTGACAGCAGCAGCACTCTACTTGTACAGCTGTGGCTGTAGCGGTGCCAGACTGCAGCTAGGGTTCTGCTGGTTTTGAGTAAGGAGCAGAGAGCGTATGAAGCTATCAACCTGTCTGTTTTGCTTATCAATTGCAGCGCAGTGTTCACCTGGAAATTGTTTGCAAGTGTGCAAAATCTTTCCCGCCCTCCATTCGCCAGGATGTCTCGTTTCACTGTAAAGCAGCACGACAACTTCGTCAGGGCTGAAGGAAAACGAAAGCATTTGAACTCAATCATCTTTGATAGGTGTCAGGTGGGGTGCAGGTTGCAGGGCCTGCTGCTCGTGCACACTGCGCTTTCTGTCGTGGCAAGCGCACTGCTCAGCAATGTACCTGGTCGATAACAGCTTTTCAAGCAGCTTATTTTCCATGCTTTGTCATTTGCAGGATGCAGTGGCACAGAGGCAAGTAGCCACGCAGGTGTGTAAGCAGAATGCGCAGCATGCTTGCAAGCAGCAGTTGCTGCTGTCTACACGCAGAGCAGCAATGGGTGACCCACAACGACACATCCGCGTGCAAATAAGCAGCTGGCGCTGCTCAACTAACGACACAACATGTTGCTGCATGAACGCAGGGCAACACTTGTCCACCTTACACACAGCAAGCACAGCAGTACCAGCCTGAGGCCCGCAGCATGGCAAGCGGCAGCAATGGTTGGCCAGCATCTGCTGATCATCATTCAGCTAACGCTTGGAAAGAGTTACACAGCCTTTCACAGCTAGATGGCATGCAGCAGCACTGTGGTGGTGTGCTACTGCAGCAGCACCAGCAGCAGCAGCATGACAAGCAGCCCAGCTGGCTGATGCCATGGCAGACAGGCAACCGCCAGGCAGGTGAGAAGCCCATGCTTGCTGCTTTGCTTGCAGGAACATTCATGAAACGGAACTTGCAGACACCAGAGCAGCATGCTGACATGATTTGCAGAGGTCCCTCTTCCCAAGAAAGCACAGCACTTGATTGACATGCTTGCACAACCCAGGGCCTGGGTTGGAACTCCCAGAGTGCATGATGCAAATGCTGAGCAGCGACTGCCAGTGACTGGCAGCCTAGCAGGTACTGCATATGTGTAGCATATGTGGCTGAGCGCATTCATCTTTACGGCATACATCCTGCAGAACACGTGTACCAGACACATGATGTTTCTGCTGCACAACGTCATGTGCTGCAGGTCGCCAGGTGGCACTTGCCATGAAGTCCAAGCGCACACCCATCGGCGGCTTTGAACAGCACGACCTGGCAAAGGCGCCCAAGTGACGCAATCACAGCAGCTTGTCCTCCGTACAGTGCCACGTGCCGCACAGTGTATCACACCAGCTTCGTGATTCAAGTTGAGCTGGCGGTCACCGCCAACGGTTACCTATGTGCAGCTTGCAGCAGCGTACCGTACGCGCCATTGAATGGGACCAGTCTGTGGCAGCTTGTCACCTGCTTATCGTAGGCATGGATGGGTCGGAAGGTGTTCATATTGAAAGGCCGTGAACGCCGAGCAGTCACTGCACCCATAGTATGGGTAATAGCATGTGGTATGCACTTGCAGTGGCAGTCATACTATGACAGTGTCATGCTGTCAGGCGGTGTGCTACAATGTCTTAAACTTTGCCATTTAGAGATAGCCAGTCTGGCCAGGCGACCTCAACACGCCAGGGTGTCTGCAGATGTATGATGTGGCGGCGCAGTTGAAGCCGCTGAGCGTAATGCGGAGTCAGCAAGCACGGTAGGGCGTACCTGCCAGCTGTGCCGCACGCATTGTCGCCATACCACTGGCGCCGTTCTTTTTTGCAAGCTGGTCAGCTGCTGCCGCGGTGTCCAGAGGGGCGCAGGGTCGATGCCTGGTGATATTATGCGAACATGCCATGTTCAGTGATTGCCAATAGTATGGCGATTACATTGCATGGTCCGTGTACACGTGTGGCCCTTAGTAGGGAAGGCCTGAAGCGTTACATCCACTGTTCATCATCATCATGTTACATCCACTGTTGTCACTGCAGCACCTATAGTAGTAGCTACTGGGCATGCCAGATTCACCAGGTCACCTGAGTCACGATGTTACAGCTACAGATCACATGTGACCGCTAACTTCTTTACAGCAATTCGCGATTCTCGGTGTCTACATGCCACTCCGACCAACACAGGCTGTGTTGTCAAGCTCAGGCCAATCGAAACGTCACACATACAACACAAGCAGTGCCGAGCACGGACTGCTTATCACATCTGCCAACAACTAGGTACAGAGGCCTCGGTGCGGCCAAGTTGCTGCAGCTAGCTGTAACGCTGGTCGCGACGGTGTACACTGCTGACTCAGACATGATGTCGGCTGCTGGTGCTCAGCAGAAGTTGATCGTCGTCAGGCGTCACGGCTGTCACACATGTGACAGTCACACCATGCATGTGCGGGGTTGCGCCTTCCTTCTATCTATGCATGCACACATCTATTCAAATTGATCTGGTAATTTGATGATGATGATGATGATCTATTCAAATGTTGGTACAAAACATGCTGACAGGCTGAGACGATACAGCCCGAATGAGTCAGCCACACGCTACCTGCAAAGCTCCTGCTCTTGTACAGACCTGTACGTACACAGCACCTATGCAACACACTGCCTTACTGCTTGAGTGCTGCTATTACTTTTACACCGCTAGTAAACACGAAACACAAAAGAAACCCGGGGTAGTTTCATCATCATCATCATCATCATCATCATCATCATGTACCCGGGGTAGTTTGCAGTATCACATCGTGTCCCCGCCTGCTTATGATGGGCCCACTGCCCACTGCTGCTGACACAGCTGCTGCTGCTGACACAGCTGCTGCTGCTGACACAGCTGCTGCTGCTGCTGCTGCTGCTGCCCCTGCGGTGCTGCTGCTGCTGCTGCTGCTGGGGAGTAACCCATCAGCACACACCGATAACTCCCTTGCCACTCCAGCACCGACAGCTGCTGACACCCCTGCTGCTGCTGCTGCGGCCTCTGTGGTGCTGCTGCTGCTGCCAGAAAGTAACACGTCAGCATCACGCGTTGGCCTCCAGCACGGCGTTGACGTGCTCCTTTGCATTGCCGCGCAGCACCTCAATGTCCAGCGAGTCGCCAACCTGCAGCAGCAGCAGCAGCAGCAGCAGCACAGCTGAACGCTTGCGTAACCAGCTGTACACACCGACTTCCAGGCAGCTCTGCTTCATGACACATGTGAGAACACATGACTCCTTTAAGCAAGTGGTCCAATGTCCAGCGAGTCGCCAACCTGCAGCAGCAGCAGCAGCAGCGCCACTGAACACTTGCGTAACCAGCAGTACACAATAACATCCAGGCAGCTCTGCTTCATGCCACACATGAGACAACATGACTCCTTTGAGCAAGTGGTTCAATGTCCAGCGAGTCGCCAACCTGCAGCAGCAGCAGCAGAAGCAGCAGCAACCAGCTGGACGTTAGCGCTTGTTTGTGCAGCAGTACACACTGGCTTCCAGGCAGCTCTGCTTCATAGCACACATGCGAAAACAAAAGATAAGACCGTAGCAATTGACAGTGGCCTCGTCGTTTTTCACTGCTGGCTGCAGGCAACCCTGCAGCAATCCTCCGGGAGACGTTTCACGACAATACAACCCTCTTGCTGCAGCAGTGGTCGCTGAGACAGCCTGCAGCCACAAATCGCTTTCTGCCAGCAGGTGACATGACTGCTTTGAGCAAGTTGTACGATTGTCTCACCATAGACTTGTCCAGGACTTTGTAGAGGTCGCTGCTGTTGCGCACTTTAGTGCCGTGGATGGCGGTGATGATGTCACCCAGCATCACGAAACACACTGACATTCAGGCAGCTCTGCTTCATAGCACACATGCGAAAACATCACTCATTTTCAAAAGTTGTACGATTGTCTCACCATGGACTTGTCCAGGACTTTGTAGAGGTCGCTGCTGTTGCGCACTTTGGTGCCGTTGATGGCGGTGATGATGTCACCCAACACAGAGTACAGCGCAACAGGCGACACTGCTGAAGTAAGACCTAGTCCAGGGTCCCATCTGGTCACCACAAGTGAAACACTGACATCCAGGCAGCTCTGCTTCATAGCACACATGACAAACCATGACTTATTTGCGCAAGTTGCAACTGCATCATCATCATCATCATCATCATCATCATCATCATCATCATCATCATCATCATCATCATCATACCCATTTAAGCCATAGCATCAACGCCATCGGCCCCGCGCCCAACTGACGCGGGAAAAAGAGGGAGCACCACAGTTGCAACTACAATCGTACAAAGCACTTACCATAGACTTGTCCAGGACTTTGTAGAGGTCGCTGCTGTTGCGCACTTTGGTGCCGTTGATGGCGGTGATGATGTCACCCAGGACAAGCCGGCCGTACTCGTCCCTGCTGGTGCCGCGGATGCCTGCTCGCCATGCGGGGCCGCCTTCGCGTGCATTCAATACTAGGATGCCTGCAGCACAAAACGGTGTGCAGCGCAAAATCATTTGTTCACCAAAGGCAGCCTAGCCCTCACGCGCGTTCAGCACCAGAATGCCTGCAAGGCGAAACGATGCAGCACACATAGATATGGTGTGCTCAAAGAGGCGATTCTGAGTAAATTCAATGCATGGCAGCGCGCCATGCGGGGCCGCCTTCGCCCACGTTGAGCACCAGGATGCCTGCAGAGCGGCACAACGCAGCACACATAGACACACGCCGGTGAATATTATGGCGGTGATGATGTCACCCAGTACCAGCCGCCCGTACTCGTCCCTGGTGGTGCCGCGGATGCCAGCTCGCCATGCGGGGCCACACTCCCTTGCAAACAACACCAAAATGCCTGCAGCATAGTAAAAAACACAATGTAGCACAAGAACGTGTGTTGAAAGAGGTCAGCGCAGTACTTACCAGGTGTACATCAGGACTGTCCTGAACAGGAGGGCATGCCAGCCCGCCATGCGGGGCCGCCCTCCCGTGCATTCAGCACCAGGATGCCTGCAGCACAAAACGGTGTGCAGCACAAGAACATACTTGCCAGGGTGTACATAAGGAATGTCCTGAACATGAGCCCATGCCTGCGCGCTATACAGGCCCGCCTTCGCGCGCGTTGAGCTGCAGGATGCCTGCAGGGCGGCACAATGCAGCACGGGAACATGTGTTGATAAAGGTCAGCGCAGTACTTGCCAGGGTGTACAAGGACTGTCCAAAAAACGGAGCAGATGCCAGCTTGCCGGGCAGGGCCGCCCTCCCGTGCATTCAGCACCAGGATGCCTGCAGCACAACAAAGAGCAGCACACATAGATATGGCGTGCATAAAGAGGCGTGTCTTTGTAGGTGCCGCGGATGCCAGCTCGCCATGCGGGGCCACCCTCCCGTGCATTCAACACCAGGATGCCTGCAGCAAAAGAAAGAGCAGCACACATACATAGAGGTACAAGGTTTAGGGGCCACAAGCACGTGCACGTGGTGAGTCACCTGCAACAGCGGTGAGCAACTGCGTAAACTCCAGGCTACTTGAGAGTGGCTCCGTCGCTGGCATCACGCACAACAGGCGATCACCGTTTGCGCCCATCTCCTGCGACGACTGGTTGTGTGTGGAGCTAACACACAAATCACGTGCCAAACGTGACGATGTGCTGCACGCTGCTATTCACAACATCAGCAGCCAGACAACAAGCCACTCAACCAAGCTGCAGCAGCCTACGGGGCACCACAGGTGATGGACAATCCAGACCCAGCATGGCAACCACACAAAGGCAGCCCAAAACCCCTGCTCACCGTTTACGCCCAGCCGCTCTGACGACTGGTCAATCTTACTTACCTGCCTGCTACCACCGGCTGCAAAGGCATATGGCCTGCAACTTGTTATATTCACCATCCTGAAGCCCCAAAATCAAACCCTGCTCACCCTTCACGCCCAGCTGCTCTGATGATTGGTCAGGTGCAAAGCTGATTCCCAGGATTGGCCGCACCACCTTGCCAAACGTTATGATCTGCTCCACGCTGCTCTTCACGACATCAACGGGAATCGCAAAACCAACACCGCTGTTGGCCCCTGAGGGCGAGTAGATGGCGGTGTTGATGCCAATGAGGCAACCGCCAGAGTCCAGCAGAGGGCCCCCGCTGTTGCCTGCAAAGAGAAAAGAGAGCAGCAAACAAACAGAACAAGAGTGCGCTCTGACTCACAATGATGTGAAGGCTCCAGAAGCGCAGGTCTACAGCTAATGGCAGCCGTCACTGGTTCCTGCAAGCGGAAGACGAGGCACAACAAAAGTTCCAGTTACACAACACCAGCAGAGGGCTGCAGCTGTTCCTGGCAAGCACAACAAAACCGTATAGGAGCAGGCATGGGTGTGCAAAAGGCCGGACAGGTTGAAAAAAGGTTCCTGCAAGCCTTTCGGGTAGCACCAGGCCGTTGTGCGGTACAGTTGCAACCAACCGTGCTCAACGCCGCAGCGTGCTTTTCAAACACCAAACATGAAGTCACCTGGGTTGATTGCTGCGTCTGTCTGGATCACATCTTGGATTGGCCGTCCGCTGATGGATGCAATCTCACGCCCCGTGCCGCTGACAACGCCGGTTGTGAGAGTGTGGTCAAGCCCAAAGGGGTTGCCAATGGCAAACAGCTGCAAACACGGGCAGAACAAGAACACAAAAGCAGGTTAATATGGTCGCTGGAAACGCCAGTTGTGAGCGTGTGGTCCAGCCCAAAGGGGTTGCCAATAGCAAACAGCTGCAAACACAGGCAGAACAAGCACACCGCAGCAGGTTGGAGTGGTCGCTGATAAAAAGAATGTGCTGCGCCATTTAATCCCCCTGTCGCAAGCTTGTAGCCCAGTTCAAAGGCGCCAGTGACAGCAGCTGAGCATACACAACAAACGCAGCTGAGCATACAAAAACCAACGACAACTGAGCAAATGAAAGCAGGCCAGAGCAGGTGCAGTTTGCAGTCACATGAGGAGGTACCAGAGGTGTTACAGAAGCCTCTGCAGGCAGCTGCCTGATCTGCTGAGTACTGCCGCAGCGCATGGCCGCAGCAGGACAGCTCAACAGCTGGCTGTCGCCTGAAGTACAACACATGTCCTCCTGGTCCAGCACTGCATTGAGGTACAATGTTGCTTTTACCTAAGTCCAGGATCCGTCTAAATCAATTTTTACAACTTATGCGCGCACCTCCTGTCCAACCAGCAGGTCTGAGCTGGCGCTGCAGCGTGGCAGCGCCTATGAGCCTACGACTAGCTATTCCAAAGCCGCCACAGACGACAGCTGAGCATCCAAAATCGAGACCCACGCAGATGAGCATACAAAACCCACGGCAGCTGAGCATCAAAAGCAGGGCAAATCAGGTACACTTTGCAGTCACGTGACGAGGTACTTGAGCTGTTAGAAAAAGCGCTCTGCAGGCAGCCGCCTGTTTTCCCGAGCACTGCCGCTGCACTTTGCCAGCTTTGATGACAACTGGGATCCGAAAGCAGGTACACTTTGCAGTCACGTGACAAGGTACTTGACCTTGACGTGTTCTGCAGGCAGCCGCCTGTTGTGCCGAGCGCTGCCGCTGCACTTTGCCACAGCTCAATAGCTGACTGGCCTCTGAAAAACAAGTCATGCGCGCACCTTTTGTCCTACCAGCAGGTCTGAGCTTGCGCTGCAGCGTGGCAGGGCCTTCATCATGCCTGGCGGGGGAGGGTTCTTGTCTGAGTCAACACCAACCTGCAGCGCAACAGCCAAGAGCACAAAGCAGCAATGAGTTGTTGGCGTGCTCTTTTCACTAGCAGCCATTGCAGACATGCCTGGCGGTGGAAGGTGCTTGTCGGCTTCTTCAGCAACCTGTAGAGGCGCAAACATCGAAAGGCATACTAGCACAAGCGCATGTACGCGCGCTCGCGAAGCGCCTGTTAGCAGTGCGGCAAGTCCTCACTGCGCCACCACCACACGCCTCCAGTATGACAACGGGCACGTTGGTCAGCATACGACACCCCTTTTAGAAGCGCGGCAAGTCTTGAACATACGTCACCCACCTGCAGCACTGCTACGTCCTTATCTTGATCCACGCCAATCACTTTGGCCGAATACTCGGCACCGCCCATGAAGGTGACTTGGATGTCACTGGCGTCCGTGATGACATGGTAATTGGTGATCACGTGACCTAGCAGAAGCAGCAGCAGCAGCAGCAGCACGTAACATGTCAGCAGCAGCATCCGTGATGACGTGGTAGTTGGTGATCACGTGGCCTAGTAGCAGCAGCGCACAACAGCTCAGCAGTGGCTAGACGTGGTGGTTGGTGATTATGTGCCCTAGCTGCGGCGGCAGCAGCAGCAGCAGCACATAACAAGACAACTGCCAAGACAGCAGCATGCAAACTGCTGGTGTTGTAATGGGTTTACTCGTAATACAGTAGTAGCAGGATGAGAAAGCATCGCTGTCATTGCCGAGCAACATCAGGAGCAGCTGTTCCTGCAAGTACACAAACTGCCTAAATTTCAACCTGCAGCTGTCCTGCAGGTATACAGGCAGCCCTTGTCTCTGCCAGCTTGCATGGAAACCAGCAAAGCAGACCATGAGCTGCACACAATACATGCTGCGGGATTGCAGCGGTGACATCATGAAGCTGCTGACCTGCAACATCGTAGGTGTTCTGCAAGTCCATAGCAGCGCTTGTGCCTTGAAAGCACGCATGGCTAATGATCAATTCTGACTCATAGACGGTCAACGCTGCTGCACATGTAACTCATTGCAGAATCCTGGCTATGACATTCAGCTGCTGCCCAGAATCTGGCCGTGTCATAAATGCTGACCTGCGTCATCCCAAATGAAGCCAGACCCTGCCCCCTGTGGGATCTCCAGCATGTTCATTGTGAACGCATCACGCCTGCAGGAAAAGAGTTGCAGGATGCAAACAAGACGATATGTGTGACAACCAAGCATCAGGTTGTTGGAAATTGGCCTTTTTTTAGCACTGCTAGCATGTGCCAGCATACTGTGCAGGCAGGTGTTGGGCCTGCTGGTGGTCGCTTGCGTTGTAAGAAGCATGTGGATGTTGGTCATGCTGCTGTTTGAACCCTTGCCGGGTTGGACCGGACACAACATGCGCATGCAGAGCCAGATTCACACCATGTGGTTTGTGAAGCGGGTACAAGCTTTGCTGCTTTGAGCAACATATCCAGAGCATCATGTGCTGATCCTGCATCCCTGCAATCATGCAGTGCTCTGCACGTGATGACTGCACAGGTGGTGCCTGTTTTGATGCATCCGCTGCTGTACCACACCGTCTGCATGCACCTACTGCTGTGGCAGGGCCTGTAAACTAGAGCAAGCAACTTACCTAGCTGTCAAGTTTGTCACGTTGACCACAGAAGGAGTGCTGCGTTTGAAGATGTCTATGGTGACTTGCTCATCTGGTGTCATGCGGGGCTTTGCTGCAGCTGCTCCGGGGCCTAGTAGCGCCACTTCTGGGCCCAGCAGGCTGCTGAGGGTCACAGCAGCAGCTGCAGCAACGCTGGTCAGCACCACATGCAGAGGCTGCTGCTCTCGGCCCGGGCCTGTGCTGTCCTGCAAGCATCTGCTGTGTCTGCTGCTTGACGAGGGCCTGCTGCTGTTCTGCGAAGCCGAAGCCTTGCAGTGCGCGCTGATTTGGGATTTTTTGCGTCCGCATAGCCTATTAGGGCGGCTACAAGCCGCTGAATGTTGCAGCATGGGCAGCTTGCAAGTGTAGGGTTGCTTGCTGCAACTACTGCCTTGCAGGCCGCAGTTATAGATGGATGTAGACAGCAAAAACGTGATGGATCGGTGTCCTGATTCGACCTAGAAGCACACGCCTTGCTGTCCTAGGCTGACGTGAAAGTGAGGGGGAGTTACGAACGTTCAAAGCACGAGGACAAGCTGCTGTGGTCCTGCAACAAGTGAAATGTACCGTTCAAGTTTACTTCACATACTGATGAGCACCTTGCGCGCGCACAACACGAAGGTGCAAAGCACGCTTGCGACCACACAACAACAGTGCTGAGCACAGAACAACACAAGCTTTGGCTCACAGAAGGGTACAAAACAGTGCGGCAGCGTTCAAACACCAGGACCAAGAACTGTATCCGCACAGCATTGTATGCTGGCCCTCCACACCACCATGCCAGCGTCATGCCAAGAACCCCAGGCCTGAGGCTGACAGATTTCAAACAGTCGGACTGCGTCCTGGCATTGGGTACGCTTGGAACAGCCATGAGCTCGCAAGCAGCTGCCCGTAACCAGCAAGGACCACAGTGCTCCGAACTCTAGACACGGAAAACAGAGTGTGGCTTGCTCACTCATTGTGCTGAGTCAGCAAGTTTGCTGCGCCTGCACAGCAAACGTGCTTTGACAATGGCACACCAAGCCTGAGAAGCCATGGCAGCCGCATACGGCATTGGTCTGTGAAATTAAGCATTCAAGGAACAGATGACACGTAAAACGTAACCAACTACATCCGCCTGAAATCACTGTTCTTGCATCACCAGCTCCCAGCATTATGTTTTGCTATGATCGAACAACAGCAATGTCTGACTAGGCTGGTTCACACCAAGCATAAGCTAAGCTCAACATGTCATGACCTATAGCCTAGCTAGCAGCAGCGTTATCACAGCTGCCATCTACCCTATAGCAGCAATCAAAGGTGTGCTGAATGATTGACAGCAGCAGACAGCTTGCACCCAACAGCGCTAGTTGAGCAGCACTGCAGGAGTCAAGAGTAGAGCAAGCAGAGGGGATCACCACAGTTAACCGGTGCACACTGTGCCGCGGTGGCATACAAAATCACCACAGAGAGCACGGGTGCCATCATGCAGTCCTTGCTGTTCTGAAGCCTTCTATCACACTCTGGCCGATCACCACGCAGCCCACCACATGCCTGCAACCAGTCATCTTTTGGATATCGCCTACACCTACCAAGCATATTAAACACAGGAAAGTAGTGTCTGCTGTTGTATCTGCTGTTTATTACAACAGCACCTAGTGTAATCATGCATAACCATATGTACCTGATAAGATAAGATATAAACAGCCAGTGTATAAAAGCGATCACGCTCGGCGCAGTAACCACGCACGCATCTGCGTTGCTTCCCCATCACTGAAAGGTTGGGCTACAACATGCCTGCAGGACAACCACAGTTGACAAGGCTGCTGCAGCTGTGCAGACAGTGCTCAAACATCGCTGGTCAAACACGTCAAACCATGGTCAAAGTGGCAAGTCAAAGTAACATGTTGGTCAAAGGTACAGGTACCACATCCAGAAGATGTCAAAGTCAACACGGATCACACACAGCAACTTGCCAACTCGACCGCTCTTAGCTACCACAGTGCATGCTGCAGCACAAGCCTCTGCATTGCACGGTGGAAAAGTGCAGGCCATCAAAGAGGAACTGCAAAACTGGCGCATCTGCAGGAACTGGAGGCATGCTGCACATTCCTGCAGCCTGGCCAGACAACTGCATGAACTCAACCCAGTGTCCTGCACAGCAACTATCTTGTGCTGTCAGGCGACCATGACCACCACTTCACTTCCACTGGTGCCACAACGGGGCCAGCAGGCAGTGCAGGAACCAGCGCGCCTCTGCTGCCAGCTGCAAACGATCTTGTGACACTTGGCACTGGCTGGAACGGCGCCTGCACTGACGGGCCTGCTGCTGGTGCTGGTGCTGTTGCTGCTGCTGTAGCTGCTTTTGTTGTTGCCGCACCTGCCGCTGCATTGCCAGTTGGGATGCTGGCCTGCACCTCTGCTGCATCGGCTGAAGTCGACCTTGTGACACTTGGCATTGGCTGCCGCAGCGGCCCTAGCAGTGCCGCTGCTGCTGCATTGCCGTTTTGAGCATCACCCTGTGGTGCGTCTGCTTTGGCTTTGGCTGCAGCTGACCCTGCTGCAGCTGCTGCTGTTCCTCCGCTTTTATTGTAGGGTTTCTGCTTCTGCTGCTTCTTGCTGTGAGCAGCAGCTGCCTGTGTTGGTGCTGGTTGTGGCTTACTACCACTGCTATTTAAATCACCAGCTGCTGATCCAGCTAACGGTCCTGCTGCAGCTCCGTCTACTGTTCCTTGCGCTGCTGCTGCAGTGGACTGCCCTTCGCCACTCCTGAGATCATAACAGCAGTGTGCGACCGCGTGGTAGCTGCACCCCTGACCCGAAGCCACTGCACTTGGGCCTGCGCTGAACGCCATCTTTTCAACAACTGCAACAGCACCAGGGTCAGCAGCTGATCTACCTAGCTTAGCCAAGCTGCTGCAGAGGCATGCACGGGCCTCCGGGTGCTTTCCTGCTCGCAGCTCCAGCACCATTTCGGTGCATTTGAGGTTGGCACTGATGCCTGCGTGCTCCTTGTTGCAAAATGTGCCTTTGAAGCTGAAACTGGGGAAGCGCCTGCAGCCTGCAGGACATAAGCAGCACATGCAGCAGCAACAGCCGGAGTGTCAACAGCAGCAGCACTGTGCACCTGAGCAAAGGTGGATCACATGCCTGCATCAGACAGTCAGGGCTTGCCGCAATCAGGCCGCAATCATTGACCATCATGTCATCATGCGCTGTTGCCTGTGCTGACAAATGCATCATGTTGCTACACCTGGCAATGGTGCAATGTGGTTCATGTGCGCGACTGTCAAATGGGAAGGCAGCAGTAGCAGCAACATTAGTAGCAACCCTGGCAGTAGATTGACAGCTGCTGGTGCCTCACCTGCACTGCTGCTGCTTGTTTGCGACAGCAGCAGCAGGCTCAACAGGCCAAACAGGAGCCATCTACTCATGCGAGCACCTGCTTGCAAACAGAAAGATATGTTTATAGGTCACGTAGTGGGTTCTAGTTCCAGCATTGACTCCAACAAAGGCAACAGCAGCTGCAGAGGAGCAGAAGCAGCAGCACTTGCAAGGACCCGCAGTTCAGTCTGTGCTGATGGGATTGATTTAACATACCCTGTTGTTTCAACGTCGCTGAAGCTAGAAGTGGTGCCCTGTACTAGTGCCCAAGTTGCGCCGCGCCCGTTTCCCTCTGTCTGCTTGTTGGTGAGCGGAGCGCTGGCAGCAGAGTCAACAAATAGTTCAACTTCCACGTTTAGCTGAGCTTTCTTAATTAAACATAACAATCGACGACTCCGTGATCATCACGCAAGCAGAAACCGCCCCGCCAGCTGTGAGTAATGGAGGATAAAGCAACACGCGCACAGTTGCGGTACAAGACCGTGGTACACGCATGTCGTACCGACCGCTGAAGCAGGTGAGTTGTTAATACCGTGTGCAAGTTGTGCACCAGAGCAGCGAGTGTCACCAGCGCGCGCGGCAACTTTCCCATCCAGTGCGGATGCTGCTGTGCGCAGAACAATTGACAGCTATAAGACATCATCAATGAAATTTATTGTGCTTTCGTTCGGATGCCACGGTCAACCGCGACATACACTGATGATGATGATGATGCTTGCTGGCTGCTGCTGCACCATCATGCAAGATCATCCACTGTGACGACAGCCCAGTCTAAACACCTTCGCATGACCTTCTTATAGCATAAGAAGCTCACATAGATTTAAGAGGAGCGGTCCCATACCGTTTTCTTTGTGTAATGTGTTCTGCTTGCTGCGCTTCCTGCTTAAAAGTGTTTTATATAATGGTATGTATGCGTGGGAATGCTTGAGCAGTAGTTCTCGATGAGTGCAACTGGCACCCCCGTACTCAAGCTTGGCAGTGCGGCCGCGGCTGACTGGTGAAGGTATAAGAGATGCTGATTTAGGCCGACAGCGTGCACCGTAGAAGCTATGCCTTTGTTTTCGATTAGTTGCAGTTGAGCTGTGCAGCAGTGAGAGCGAGAACAGCCCCAATAGCTGCAGGCTGCACGCAGCAGTTGCATGTGCGCGAGGTTACGCAGGTGTAACCCACATACCTCCAGAAACGAGTCAATCAACCTTGTAATACCGTTTATGAGTTGACTGACTTGTTACAGCAGCAGCTATGCATGTACCCTTGGAGTGCAGGCACACACATGTGCCTGCAGCTGCGCAGCAGCAGCTGTTACAGCAACACCATGCAGAACACAGCACAGCACTGCAGTGCTAACCATGCCAGTCTCACAATCAAGACGAACAGCACACAGTGTCATGGCCACAGCAACTATAGTAGCTACAATGTGGCCACACAGCAACGATGCTGTACACACGTAATCAATTGCCTGGCAGATTGCAGCAGTAGCAGCCTGCACAGTCATCATCATCATGTTACCCATTAAGCCATAGCATCAACGCCATCGGCCCCGCAGCAGCCTGCACAGTGTGCAACACAGCAGGAATCCCTCTGGCAACCCTTGCATCAAGTCCGTACTGCATGCTTATTGAGCATGGTGCACATCCTTCAAGCAGCTGTACACATATTCCAGTGCACAGCCTATTCCTCACTTCCGGAAGTGGATCCAGAGGCAGACATGTTGCTGTAGGGCATGAAAAAGGCCCCCGTGCCGCTGCACGCCATAACATGCTTGTCCTGCATAGCTGATGCTTCATGCTCATCGATGCCCATATCAACCGCATAATAAGGGCAAGCAGGGTGGGCTAGATAAGTCGGTGCATGATACAACATACCAGCACAACCAGCAACCGTCTCCAACTTGTACAAGTGCGTCACAGCCAACCGCAGAGGCTGGCCTGCACACCCGGAGGCAGCACTTTAACAAAGAACTGCACCTGCAACTGCACCTCGCATAATTGCAGCGTACAGCTGTAGTGACACCTAAACAGCAACAGCAATAGCAGCAGCAGTAATAGCAATGATTACAGCCTACAGCAGACACAGAGCTTGTGCCGCTGCTGCAACCACGCTTGCCAAGCGTAAGGGCCTTTGTTGCTCTGGAGGTCAACAAGCTGGTGGTTGCCAAGAAAAGGGGGGTACACAAGGACCATGTCTGCGTGACAGCTTGGTCACCATGAAAGTTTCATGCAGCCTACTGAAACTGAGCTGGCACGAAGATGGGGTCACATGTAACCAGCATGTCGTTTGGCATGACTCTCAAATGCTCAGCAGGTTGTGCTGTGATGTGTGTGACCCCGACACTGGATCAACAAGCATTCCCACCTTATCCCTGCCCCCAAACAGCACCCATGTCTTCAGCATGTACTCATATGCTAGGTCACCCATGCCTCCCCAGGTGGCCTGTAGTGTGTTGTTTGGGCCTGCAATACAGCAAGACATTACCACAAGTGGCAGCAGCAGCAGTGGTGTCAGCATGAATGCTGTTAATATGCCAGGTCACCCATGCCTCCCCAGGTGGCCTGCAATGTACCGTTGGGGCCTGCAACAAAGGAAGACGTTGCCGCAAGTGGCAGCAGCAGCAGTGGCAGCAGCAGCAGCAGCGGCATCAATGCTGTTCATATGCCAGGTCACCCATGCCTCCCCCCCGGGGGTGGCCTGCAGGGTACCATTCGGGTCTTCATTCTAAAAAGATACCGCGGCAAGTGGCAGCAGCAGCAGCGGTGTCAGCATGGATGCTGTTCATATGCCAGGTCACCATGCCTCCCCAGCTGGCCTGCAGTGTGCCATCCGGGCCTGCAAACCGGTAAGCACCAGTGGCAACGGCTTGGCTGGGATACGTCCTAGTAAGAACATGCCAGATGGCTGCTGCCTGCCTAGGTGGCGTGTTGTGCGCCATCCGGGACTAGAGCACAGCAACAGCCAAAGACGCAGCCTGAGGAAGCCTGTAAGCTTGTGCATCTGGCCTCATGCATATCTGTACGGCATGCGTGCTGATCTCTGTGAATCAACGCCTTGCAAGCCATTCATTGCCACAGCGTTCACTTGCAGGTGCCACAGTCGTGGCGTGTTGTGCGCCATCCGGGACTAGAGCACAGCAATAGCCAAGGAAGCAGCCTGAGGAAGCGTGCAACCTCATGCATTTGGCCTCGTGCATTTAATACACTGCAGCAAGAAAGCTCACCTGGCAGCCAGCTGCCGTCAGTCACATTCCACCAGGTGTTGACCAGCCCTTCCCACTTGCCCTCACTGCTGGCGTCCAGCAGGTGCCACAGCTGGTAGGCGGCATCCTTGTAGCGTTCATCACCTGCAGCAGCAGCAGCAACAGCAGCAGTGGTTCTGCATGTCATCTGCTTTCTTGGAGCCTGTTGTCTAGCCGGTGCCACAGCCGGTAAGCTGAATACTTGTAGCGCTGGCCTCCCATGGTGGCAGCACACACGCACAACATTGGCCAACAGCACTATCTGCAGCACGGTAGAGGCACTGCATTGGCGGTCTGCAGCAGTGTACTGCCTTCACGCAATCTAGCGAACTTGTGTGGTTACATGCCGCTGTGTGCCATGCTGCGAGCGTTCTTGTCAGCAGATGCAGCATGTCTATCATTGCACTGAACTGAGCTGTTGCCCTCAGCTCAGGGGTGAAGCTCTCACGCATGCATTCTTGATATATGAACGTAGCGCCCCAGTCATGGCCACAAGCGCACCTGTGATGTAGGTCAGTCAGCCAAATACACGTTGTAGTAGCAAGAGGGGCCAACCATAGAGGAGGTCCACCGCACCTGTGATGTAGGTGAGCCGTGAGAACTCCAGGGTGGGTGAGGCAGCCTCGCCCACATTGGTGCTGTTGCCAGTCACCACACCTACACGCACCCAACATTGTGACCATCAACAGCTTGAAAACGATGAGCAATCATATGGCCACGCCTGCCAATGCAGCAGTACCGAGGACAATGGTACTGCTGTGTTGCACCATGCTGTGCCAAAGTGATCTCCCCCTGAACATCAAAATGACACAGCTGCTGTGCAGTACTGCACTACTAAAAATCAGGCCTCTGTGCTTGCCTGTGCGCAGGTTGACGTTGCGCCACGGCCAGCCAGAGGGGGAAGCATCATATGCAACCATCGTCCTGCACAGTAGCGCATACAACAGGACACATTTTTGACATGGCACGCGGCAGCCACTAGCAAGAAAGACTACGCTCAATTGCTTGCCCTTTCCAATACGTCATGCTGCATGCGCAACTAACGCAGAGCACACTTGCATGGCAGCTGCTGTACGCAAGTGTGTTGCCGGGACAAGAAGCTTTGCTGCTGCTGCAGCAAGGCAAGGCTTGCAGCACACCCACCATAAGCAACTGGCAACCCCTCTGCTGTCGACAAGATACAACTGCAAGATCTAACCTGTCAGCAAGATTCAACAGCAAGATCAACTACCAACCCCTCGCACCAAGAACCTGCTGCCCCTTCGCATCTGTCAGCGAGGTCCAATGCTTTCTTCAAGTACATGTCGTCCCCAGTCAGATCATACAGCCCCAGCAGCGATCCCAGAAACGTCATGCTCAGCGTGAAGGTGTCTGCCTGGAAGTCCCGGTCAAATGTTATAACGTCATTTATCCAGGCCCGTGCCTGTTTGTATTCGGTGCGCATTGGCTGGCCCATTAGACACAGCAGGTCGGCTGCTCCTAGCAGCGTCATGCTGCTGTTGTAGGGCACCCAAGGGCATAGCTGCGGTTGGCAGGAGAGGGGCGCAACCTGATCTGCCCCCCACGCGCAGTGCCTGCATCAACAGATGAAACAGTGAAAGCAGTTTTTTGATCGGGAGTGGAAGGTACATGGCCATACTATGTGTCCAGGTGCTCTGCTGTTGTAAAGCAGCTATGGGCACAGTTGAGGTCCAAAGTTTGCAGGAGTGCAGTGACAATTGATATGGCCCCCCGAGCACAGTGTCCGCTTGCAACAATATGACAGTACTGGCAATGTTGTTG